>JAEMWC010001465.1:90000-97500 GCA_016490735.1 Pachyseris speciosa
TCTTAAAGAACTAAACATATACCAATTCTCAAAACAACTAAAACCTTATCTACTGTTAGAACAGCATAACTAAACGCAACCTAAGCATATACTCTTTCATTCCTATTATATTGTACACTTCTTTAAAAAATAGTTCCTATCTCACTTATTTACAACTTTTAAATCTGGAGAACTGGCTAGAAAATCCTAGGATTTTTTCAGCTCCAGGCTTTACCAAGTACAAACAGAAATGTTATTTATTATTTTTTTTAAACTTTATCAGCGTATGTATGTACAAGGCAAATAAAGGTGTTGTTGTTGTTGTTGTTGTTGTTATGTTGTTTTGAAGAACATACATTTAGCTTCATCAAACATCTTCCAATCCAAAATTGAAGATTAAGGGGGGGGGGGGGGGGGGGAGTAACTTAACTACAAAATTAGCTAACATTGTTGCTATGGAAAGTTCCCAACCCTCATATCTTGGAAACCCTATGTGTATTGTACAAAATAACCAACGGAAATTGTTGCTATTTTACAAAGCGCGAAGATTGACAACTGACATGACATGGCAGCTACTGCTCAACATATCCAAATAAGGTAACTGTAACACATACCACTCAGAGGCCAGGTCACTAGTGATGATTTAGAAATTTGTTTGGTTGGATACAATATTGTCAATATTAAAAAGCGTTATATCTTAAATTTTGATGGTGATTCATTTCTTCTCGTGCATATCTCAGTTTTGCACGGCAATGACAAACATGAATTGACTGAAAATCGTTGTTAGAGAGGGAGGTGTGTGAGGAAATACAGTTATTAGTTCTTGAATTCTTTTAGCAACAACTGTTTATATTTCTTTTCACAAATTTGAGTAGTTAATAAATATTTATGCCATTTGTTGCTGAAAGTAGTTAATTTTGTTAGTTTATGAATTACACTAACTACACTGTTGTGCAATGCACAAATTTAAATGCAAATACAAAGATTTCCTTTAAAAAATGGAAGATTTCCAAAGAAAAAAGCTTTTTAATTTCATTCACTCAGCCCTCCATGCATATGTATTGCCTCCATGTAGTACTTAAAAAATAAATAAATAAATAAATAATATTTTAAGAGGAGGCCTCCAGTCACCTAATAGGGACTTTAAGCAAATCGCTACGGCGACCTCTACTACGGCGGTCGTGGATGCGGAGTCCTCGGAGAGTACGTCACCGTAGCCCTCCAAATTTCAACTTTAAGCAAGCAGTGACTACGGCTCACTTGCTTTCGCTGTTATGACCTCCTTTGGAGAAGCGAATACATAAAACAACGTAGTTGTCACATGAAAGAAAAATATGGGCTTCACTTCAGACGAAGAATTCAGTACTGCTTTATACTGTAAAACTTAATTTGCCACAGCGGACGAGATTATCTAGAACGAACCAAAAACACTGAAAATAGAACCAATTTCCCTCTTTTGAGAGAGACTTTGCGCAAGAATTTCTGTACTTAAATTCCAATCTTTCGTTTGCCAAGAAGAATATTAATAGAAAACATCATCGGAGGGCGATTTCTACACAAAACAGAAAACTACAATTGAAGATCGGAGTTCGCTGCAAGTGATTTTTCTTCTTATGTGCCGTATTTAACAAGAAATCAACAAATTCAACGTTTCAGATATTTTATTCTTGCGTAAACAACCTTCAGTGACATTTCATTAGCTTTATTGCTAACAGTCGTACTTACGGTTTTCGTCTAGCCTTTGTTTTTTCTGGCAGTATTTCCACGGCCATGTTTATGCATGGCACAGTCTGCTGACGATACAAATCTTTTACGAGAAAACGCAGGGAAAACGTATTTACTGGAAAACCAGAAGCTTCAAATACTTTCTTGATAAAGTGAAAAACAATCTATGTTAGTTTTTAAAACTAGTGACCGCAAAGAATAGGAGGAGAGTCGACTTTTATACTCACGTAGTAGCGACTACGCCAGAAGGCAGTTCTTCACGTTGCAGGATTTAGCGCTACGGCGAAAGCTCATTTCCAAGCATGCGCACTGCTTCATTTCTGGGCTTTTTTACTTCCGGCCGCCGTAGCATAGGTCGCCGTAGCGATTTGCTTAAAGTCCCTAATGGTGGTTTCCAGGAGGATCCTCTAGAAATAAAGATCAAACATACAATTACTACACATAAGACTGATAACTAAGACTACAGGATAAGGTTTAGAACTAATATTAAAAATACTAGTTACAGGTTAAAATGGTTCAATAGAAACTGCTTCAGTTTCAGTTCAGTTTCACTTATTCAATGTCTAAGGAATTGTTACACAATGACTACACCCTTCATTTAGTCACTGGATGAGTAATACATTAATTTTAAGTTTTTCGTACATTCATTTTTACAGGGTGTACATGCATGCTCGCATTTTTGGTATTGATTAGTAACATGTTTATTTTACAACCTTTAGTCTTGGGTTACATAATCTATACATTAGATTAAGATGCATTCTCTTTATTATTTTGCAAACAGGACAAACACACGACAGTTTTGGTTATGTAAAACCAACATCAAACCGACCTGCTAACCGTGATGCAATCTTATTTAACCGCTCAGCCAGTAATGCTGCTGCTATAAGAGCAAAACAAATTGAAAATGATGAAAGAAAGACCAAGACCTTACCAGCGGGTATGAAATTGCACAATAACCACAACTTTTTGAACATATAACTTTTCTGTGGACAGATGCTAAAAACATGTATGTCATGTAGGACAATCATGAAGTAATACTAGACTCCTTCCAAATATAATAATATCTTGTGTTTCTTTTGCTTATTGTGAGAACTGTATCAAAATTATGTATGTTCACCTTTAATGTACTTATAGGTAACAAGCATCAAGTTTTTATGTATAGCATAATACTAGACAGTTCATTTTTTCAACACAGAGCTATTACTACAATAACTGCAATCTAATCTTTATTTTTCTTTTTAAGGTACACATAGCAAGTCTGTAGAAGATGCCATGAAAAGTATGATTGAGCAAAAAGTGGAATCCGGTCATGTCACAGACAGGGAAGCCAGTGAAATTATGGCAAAATTGGGTATCTCGCCACAACAGGTTGGGTTAATATTAAGAATAATATTATTGAATGTATCCATTTCTCACCTTAAAAGTGAACAGTCATTTAAGTGAACAGTGCATCAGATTTTAGCTTTTGCGTGACACTGCACTTGACATGCAGACTGTATAATAGACATGGCATGTTTTACAGTGGTTAACATTGTTCTCATCAGTGGAGTTGTTAATCATAGTCTTGAGCTTAGAAAACATTAATATTGAGTTCCTGATCTGATGTCTACAGGCATGCCAGGTACAATGCTCTTAATAGCTGCTTTTCTCTAGCAAAAGCTGGTTAATGCCGGCCTACATTGGGTAAATTAAGAGAGAGGCCAGGAGGATAATGTTAGAAATGTATTCATTAATTGTTATCGAGGGAGGTATTAGTAAGGGAATCCAGTGAAAATACTCATTTGTACATGTTTTTACTTATTTTAGCAAGAAATTCTTCTAACCCTTTTCCCGACTGACATTTTATACGTCTTTTTGCAATTCTGGAGGGTAGGGGGCCAAATTGATCTTGTTATTCCATATAAGCTGGGTTGGTGGGTAGAGGCAGTCCTCTGAAAGAAAACACTGAGGTGAAAAGCAAGTGGGTCACCTGAAGTGTTTGAGCAAGTCATAATGATTCAAAATCATGAGTGAGATTGTCTTTCTAGCCATTCTGTGTATGGATTCCAGGACCTCTCATGCAAATTTGGCAAGTTTTGACTTGTAAATAATGCAATATTTTTAAAGAATTTCCCAGAATTCCTTTGGGTCACAAACACAAACAGTACAGACAAGTGAGAGCAACTGAATCAAAAGCGTTATCCACATTACACTAAAGAAGTGAGTAGGAAAATGTGCAACAGTTTGCAAGAAGTGGAGTCAAAGTTTGCTGCCAATGCAGACTTTTAGTTTCAAGAGGAATTTTTGTCTTAAAAACTTCAGTGCAAATTTGCATATTTTTCAGTGTTGTCCTAGGGCATTTTTTGGTTTTGCAACAGATTAAAAGGTCATATTTAATGAAAGTTGGGAGTTTTGGTCAATAGAGGTCGAGGGTGAAAAGGTCTAAACAACTAATCACTAATGGCAATAACAATGGCTTGTTTCAACCATAGTCTGGGGTTTGAGAAAGTTGTAGGTTTTCTAAAGCCCTTGCCAAACGAGAGTCAGAGTTGACGAGAGTTGGAAATCTCACTCTCGTTTGGCTAGGAACTTTCATGCGCTCTCGGCTTCTCTTGTTGACTCTCGAGACTTCTCATCAAATTTCAGGTTCAAATTTTCCATGAGAGTTGGCGAGAGTTTAATCTCATTTGGCCCAGCGTGAGAGGGGTTGATTGAGAGTTTTTTAGTCAGCAGTTACCATTTTGGTGCATTGGGCTCAGTTTATGTGTGGGATACCTGTGGTAACACACACTTGTGCTATTGACTCTGTAAATCACTAGCTAGCTAGCTAGCTAGCTAGCTAGCTAACAAGCTAACATGCAACATTCTGACTATTACTGGAAGCTGTTCGCCTGAGAACGATGAAATTTTACTGGATACAGGGGGTGTTGGGGTTTTCATTTTTTTGGTTTTGGCCATTTTATATATTTTAGGCCAGTTTTACGTTTTTTTTTTTTTTTTTTTTGCCCCAAAAAAACTATGGGTTTTTTGGTTTTGGTGTCTGTTATGGTTTGCGGTTTTTGCTTTTATTAGCATTTGGTTTTTAGTTTTCAGCCAAAATATAAGTGGTTTTTCAGATCTGGTATCTGACGTGGTTTTCGATTTTTGCTATCTGGTTTTGGTATCTTTTCGGACGACATGAGTACCGTTTACATCTGCAGTACTGATGGCAGCAATTCACAAGGCCAGCAGGATGAGTTAGGAGCATCTAGCTACTTACTACCTGTATGTCTACTTAAAAGTTCCCACTGACGACCATAAAAGTAACGAACTGTGCAATCGCATGTTCACCATTTTACAGTCAAAATAGGTCACAGGTGACTGATTGCTGCAAGATTTCAATCGAATATCTGAATTCATTCATTCTGATTTTTGATGGAGCTTTTTACAGGAGAGCTTGTTGCGATTGCAAAATCCCTACTTTAAATAGAGACTAGGCCCCACAGGTCGCGAAAGTCTGTTTACTAAACACAAAGTAACTGTACATGTAGTACTTGTGTCCTGGCATGCTTATTGTGTAGTTTGAAATGAAACCCAATTTAACCCATTGGTGCACAGCCGTTTTTACGTTTTCGGGTTGATTTTCCACCTATACAGTGTAAATGATCCATAGTATTCGTGACTCTTTGTTTAAAACTACCATGGAAAAGTGGTGCTGTCCTCAGGCACTGGATCGGAGGCTCAAGGTTTCTGAAAATGTCACTCTGACATAGCTATTTTTCATACGTGGAGCTACAAAAACGGCCCAAGTTCGGTTTGCTTGCGATTTTTGTTAAGGTTACAGCCATTTTTCATCTTTAGTGGCTGCCTGATGAGCATCATTAAGCGTGACAGTAGCTAAGAGTCCATTTTCTCAAACAATCAAGCAAGGTGATGTACGTTGTTGTCGAATTTGGCTTGTTACTCGACGAACTGGGAATTTGGCCGGTTGGAGACTTAGTACCTTTGGAACTCGACTATTGATGAATTTTTCGACCTATTGCTGCATATTTTGGAATTTGTGAGCACTGAAGATGACCACAAGCAGGAATTTTTGGCGGTAGGTCGGAGTGGCTGTAGACAGAAAGAACTGGGGAAAGGAAGGGGTGTTGTCAAAAATTCTCGTTATTTTCCAGTATGCAATGCGGTCGAGATGTTGAAAATGGTAGGAAGGCCCAAGTGCACTGGAACAAAAGGCTGTATCTACACTCGGGAAAAGAATATGAACAAAAAAAGTCATTTCTAAGCTAAAACATGGACTGAATTTTGTTATGATGGTTGAAGTTTTGTTTTTCGACGATGATTTCTTTAAAAAACATAAAGGCAAAAAGGGGCATTTTCGTCGCTTCTCTTTGACATTAAAAACGGTCAGTTTCATTCTTGTCCAAACTCAAAAGGCTATATTTGGTAAAAATCACTACGTTTCTTGCATTTATTGGATATGCAAATTTAAAGGACATTCCATTTCGTGCTCACAACTGACAGTTAAGGCAATATTTGTGCAATTGAGAAAGTTGCAACGTTTTGAAGCATGGGAGTCTTGTGAGGCCAGTTTTGGCTGGCACGGGCACCAATGGGTTAATGAACTGTTTTCATTATTTTTATGTCTGTTATGCGAACCCCTGCTATGTCGATACTACAGTTGAATTAAATTGCTGGAAGACTATTTCGGAAACAGCTTGAAGCCAAAAGAAGAAAGACCCCATACCACTGCAAAAGCCTTGAGGGATATGAACCCAAATCTTGACATCCTCTTGAAGATTTGTTTCACAATTTTATGTCCAACCACCAGCTGTGAATGTGAAACTGAGGAGCTCTAAGGCAGCTCCACAATTACAACAGAACCAGCTTGGCCCAAGGAAAGCTCTCTTTGCTTGCTTAATGCACATTCACTATGTATGATTATACAGACATCAATCTGGGCGAAGTGGTAGATTTGTTTGCCCAGAAGCATTCAAGGAGGCTTGAGTTTGGCACACTACTCAAAGATAAAGCCCAAAATCCATTTCAACCAAGAAATTTTTCTTCAGTATTCACATTTTTATGTTTGATCTTGACTGTCTGATTTTCTATGTAATGGCATTCGAAATGCACAAAATGTAGTCTTAAACAGTCCAATTTTTCAAAATTGTCCAGGGGAGGCATGCTCCAGATCCCCCTAGAATCTTGTGCCTTCGGTTCTCAATATTTCGACCCTTCGGAGCTCAAACACACCTCCTCACCCAAAAACCTGTCTACCAGTATTCACAAATGGCATCCACAAATCCGTGCGGGAGGTCGCAGGTTCAAACCCCTGCCCGACCAACACTCAGGGTCTTTAAATAATTGAGGAGAAAGTGCTGCCTTTGTAATGACATCTGCATACGGTCAGACTTTCTGGTCTTCTCGAATAAGGACGATAAACTGTAGGCCCTGTCTCACAACTCTTCATCAAATTCTGTGGGACGTTAAAAAACCTACGCACTGTTCGAAAAGAGTAGGGGACATAGTCCCCGGTGTGGTGGTCTATCTCTACTAGAATGTGGTTATGGGGGAGGGATTTGCAGTTACAGGCCTACAGTAATTGGTGCAAGCTGTTGTAGTGTCCCTGCCAGGTCTCTGGTGAAGCTATAATAAAATAAAATAAAATACTGTGATGAAATAACATAGTTTAGTCTTTATCCTCCACTTGCCATAAAGGTCGGCACACACGGAGGGACTAGTCCCTGCGACTAGTCCCCACGACTAGTCCCGGGGACCAAGTCCCTTCGTGTGAACTACCCATTCAATTAGAAAATCTAGTCGCAGGGACCAAAATTT
>JAEMWC010001465.1:102500-142500 GCA_016490735.1 Pachyseris speciosa
GAGGAGGGTACAATTTAATTCCCATATTATTGGATCATTCTCTAAGGGAGCTTTGCCAAAGAGAATTTCAGTTGGAGATAGCAAGAGAGAGGCAACATTTTCTGCATTAAACCATTTAATAACTTCTGAGTAATATTCTTTAGACCAGTAACAGTTACAAAAGCTGTGAATAATCGAATCATTCTCCCGACAGTAGATGCAAAGCATGTCATTTACGAGACCAGAGGAATATAGTTATCTTTTGTAACAACTATTCATTGCAGTAGCTTGAAATAAAATTCTCTCAGTTTGTTATCACTTGACATATACTTTACACTACTGAAAAAAGAATCAATCGTGGTGGCGTGTGACTGTAAATCTCTCTATCATTTTTTAATCCCCTTCAATGTGTGTTTGTACCTCGGATTTTTTATCAGAAGCCAGTAATAATCTGTATTTTTCATTTTAAGCAAATTTATAGTGATATCAGTAGTTAGTTGGAACTCGCTCACTGAAAAAAAGGTGGATTTGTCCATTAGTTTTGCTCTTGCCTTATCAATCAATAAGAGACTGGGGGATTGCCAAACAACCTGCACATGAGTTAAGAAATTGCAGTTTAAATTGTATTTTCGAATGCACTATGCGTGAGAGAGGAACATCCCATCCGCTCTCAGAAGATCTTGATTAATAAGAGTAACATTCCTGAATATAACCAATTCCTGGTCACTGTCTGGGGATTGTAAGATGATTTAAGTTCAGTGAAATAATGTAACAATAACTTGTAAAAGTTTGGGAAATGTGCCTCCTCAAGAAATTTTTGGTCATAATTACAACGCAACAAAAATTTAAACCTACTGTACGTATCAAAAAAATGTTCTGGAATTACCTTCCAGGACTCACTCCTTTGGTCCTTTATTAAGAATATCAAGATCCAAGCTAGTTTGAGGGATTTAGACATAGTCTCCACACTGGGTACACCTGCACATAAACCCCCTTGGTTACAGTCTAGAAACATAACTTTAAATTCATTTGGAAAAAAATTCTAACTGCTCTTCTAACTGAGTCCTTATCCCCACAAAATAGAGTGGTGTGTCATCAGCGAATTAGCCTATTTTGAATTCTTTACCAAAAAGTGTTATAACATGTAATTCCTTGTCTTGCTTAAGTTTACAAGCCAGAAGCTCAACTGCACAATTCTACTGATTTTTCTACTCAGTGGTTCAAATAATGACCTCAGCAGATGTTGATTTTGTATTTTGTATTTTGTATTTTGTAGTTTGTACAGTACCTGCAGCAATTATGTGGAGTAATTACATGTACAATGTATACATTTGAATGACGTTTCAGCCCAGTATGGTGCTGGCGACTCGTCATTTTTACAAACACATACCGGATGAAATTTTGTTTCAAGGGTTGTCTCCTGGTTCTCTCTTTTCTTTGCACTTTAGAAAACTCTCGTCCTCATTTGGCCCATTTCTCAACCACTCTCATTGATTTTTGTGCACTCTCAAAGAGTTGTAACTCTCATCAACTCTCATTGACTCTTGCTATCGTTTGGCCAGGCTTTAAGGAACGATATTTGGTAAACCCGGTAAGAAAGTGTTAAAGTAGATGTTTTAAGGATTAATCAGCAATTTTATTTAGCAAATTGAATAACTTAGTATATTTTATAATTGCTTCTGATTATTGTTTAAATGATATTGCTCATAGTTTAAAATTATGTGGAACAATATTGTAATTAAATGTGTACTGCTGACCACTTAAAGATGTCAGTATTAAAAAGTCATACAAATTCTTGTTTGTTTGCATTTTTTCTTTCATTTTTTAAGGTTCATGTTAGAATTAATGATACATTAATGATACATTAATGATACATTAAATTATGATTAATATTTCATTAGGAAGTGCCACCACCAGTCAATCTTAGAAGAGGATCAACATCTTCAAAATCTTCCACTTCAAGTGAGCAAAAAAAATGAGGCAATTTATTGAGTGTTTGTTATAATTTTTTTTATCTATAATCATGACAAAAGGTGACATTAACCATCTATCCTCCAAGTACCCCTTCTCTCTAACACTGGTAAGTATCCCCTGCTCTCTTTTTAAGAAGAAAGTTATAAACTCCCCAGGCTGAGCTCCATTTAGTTCTCTTTACATCTCTTTAAAAGAGCAAACAACCTAGTTGCAGTAAACCCAGGCGACAATTTGCACTCACCAACCCTCAGAAGTAGACGTGTCCATGATTACTCCTTCATCCCGATTTCCACTTCTACTACCTCCCACAGACTGTCCTTTTATCCTAGAACTATAGTACAGTGGAACTCTTTGCCCCCGGATGTCTGTACTCCCTCTGCTGATCCTACTCAATTTCGAACCAGTGTATCTGAAATCACCCACAAATTATTTATTTAGATAACCCCGGTCCTGTAAGTTTTTTTGTTTGTTTGTTTGTTTTTTTTGCTGACCACACCGGCTGATAATCCTCATCTCGAGGGGCTGCTGTATTGGTAAATGATAGAGCATTTCAATAAATTGTTAAACTCATAATTTATTACTTTGGATAATTGCTTCACTGATATAATTTATGACCTGTCCCTTTTAATGTTGGTACTACTTGGTAAGTGTTTGATCTCCGATTTTATCTTATCAAGCTACAAGCAGCACCGGGAGCAGTGGAATATCTGTGAGCTCTCACCATGAGGTATTATTCTAGTTACACTGTTACATGTATTTGAACCTCTCAATGCAGATATACATGTACCCTTTATAGAGGGGGTAAGATCCCTTGCTTCTTCTTGATAGCCTAACAGCGAGTTGTATGTAACTTGAATCACTGTTTTTCTCTTGTTTTATATTCCTTTGTCCTTGTATCAGATCAGTTTCACAGTACTGACAATTTGATAAAATTTGACTATCAGTATCAGCTGCAAAAAATTATTGTACAGGCATCTCATAAGTTACTTTTTTGCCACTGACTCGAGTATGTGAATGTGCTAAATGAAAGACTTCAGTTTGCCTATTTACATGTAACATTTGCATCATTTTGTGGAGGTTGGTGCCTTGATTATCCGGGACTTGTGGCTCATGACTGAGCCATGAGCCCAGGTGACAGAAATGCACTGGTACCCATCTCACTGACCAGTCAGTGGAAAAAATAAAAAGATGGAGGGGAAGGGGTGAGCAACTTGCAGTTCAACACTGGCAGAGAATACCCATGCTGCCCCAATCCAATCAATTTATTTAAGCTTTATAGCGTGAGGAGTGGTTGCCCAACCTCCCAATCCGGGGGCTCATGTATTAAACATTCAAGCATTCTGGGTTGAATTGGAATTTAGAAGTGTTGGTTTTTGAGGAGAGGGCAAAACCAGAGTACCCAGAGAAAAATTTTCAGAGCAGAGAAGAGAACCAACAACAAACTCAACCCACATATGACGTCGAGTCTGGGAATCAAACCCGGGCCACATTGGTGGAAGGCAAGTGCTCTCACCACTGTGCCATCCCTGCTCCCAAGACGTGCCACATCAGCTAAGAAATACTGCATATATATGTGCCTCATGACTGACCTCTGACTACAAGCGTAACTGGCACTTTTTGTTGATAACTCCTTAGAGCGCTTTTCAATTGAGTGACGTAAAACCAAAACCAAAGCAATTACTTTGACCAATCAACAAAAGCAAGCAATGCAATGAGCCAATCAGAATATGAAGCAATTACATGTAGCCGGCGTAAAGCGTGGGAAAATACGCACGTGCAAATCACAATTGGTTTTGGTTTTGCCTCTCATTGGTTGAGAAATTTGCATGAGTTTTCCTGACCAATCACAGAGCGAAGCAATGCAAAACCAAAGCAAACCACAATTACTTTCGACACTCAATTGAAAACCGCTCCAGAATTGCATTTAATCAAGAAAGCATTTTAGGGGTCTTATGAGACCATTAACACTATGGGGATGTGAGAAGGGTACTTTGGGTTTGAAGACTAACTATATTTTTTGTTGGCACACAATCATACTGTGTAAAAACAAAATACTTATTACTATTATTTTTGTGTTCAATTTAGTTGATGTCACATACAGAATCTGCTGATTTTGGAGAGGATGAAGAGTAAGTTACAATAATAGTAGTATCAATTTTAAGACTAGTGTTTCTTAATTTTAGGGGATCTAAAAAGTTCTTTTCCATTGAAGAGAAGTGTGGTACATTCTACACTGCATGTATTTGTTTTGAAATACTATCTCTAGATAATGAACTACTTATTAATATTTTATTATTGTTTCTTTTTATTTAGTATTCATGTAAGTCGAAGTGAACTCTTAAGTCAACTGAAAGGCCCATGGAAGGGCGAAGAAGAGGGGGTGAGTGTGGGGGAGGGGGGAGGGCTGGTGCAGTTAAATGTAGCTGATTTTTAACCAGGAGAAATACTTTTATAATGATAATTATTAATACAGGAATACATAAAAAAAAAAGCTCTAGCTAAATTTGATGAGTGTTGCAGTCTCAGGAATTTTAGCATAAATTGCCATGATTTCTTGTGCAAGCCTAAAAACGTCTTGGCCTTCAAGAAAAAGGTCTCCTGATCAAACAGTGCTGGACAAACCATTCACCATCCCTCAGAATACCCCAGTTTAAAATCCTTCATGGCTCTCGTGTTTGAGGTTGCTTTATAATTGTTTTAATTAATAGTTTTAAGCAGAATAAATTTTTCGTGTATATATATTTGTGACTGACGCCTTCTTTCTTTTAAGGATATTCCCCCTCCTCTCCCTCAACCAGACTATGAACAGAAGGGGAAACCTACAGGTCTGTAACGACTTGAGTTTTAAAAGTAGGGAAATCTCAAACTTCCAGGGCCACTAAGTTTCATGCAAGGGGAACATTGCAAACTTGTAGAAATGTCCTTGAATCTTGTGAAATGATTTTGAAAAGCTACTTGAATTCTGTATTTATTAGAGAATTGTCTGAGTGTGAAAGCTGCCAGGGTGATCTTGGATTGTTTAATTAATCAACTGCCATATTTATACTTGTAGACATTTTAAAGATGCAGCTAGTGTGGTTTGCTTTGCAATGTGAATTCCAAGTGCTTTAGCTGTGTAATATGCAAATAAGCAAATACATTTTAGAGCTCAACAGTGACCTGCATACTCAACATAAAGTATTGAAATTGAAATAAATTCTTAGTTACTTTAATCAAACTTAACTCACTTTCCTTGCATGCTGTTTATAGGAGGACAACAAAAAAAGCCTCGTTCAAGGAATAAAACAGCACCTGTGGATGAAAGAGATGTACGAGCATTACAGAAGGAAGAACTTTCTCCGCCACCTCCCACACCTGCTCGTATTCAGCGCAGACAGAGTTCTCCTACAAGTATGATCAGATTTGTAATTTGTTGTTCATTTTCAAACTTGAAAGGTATTCCACAAAAGGGGCAAATATCGCTTTATGGCCTACAATCCAAAATGTTTCTAAATTCACCCACTTAGGCATACAAACTGAATGGAATAATGGTGCTAGAAATGAAATTCTGTACTTATTTTGTGATTTGAAGGCTAGAATTTGATCAGTTGTCAATAAATCAAGACTGAGTATTCGACTTAATTCGTTTTCCATTTTTGGAGCTAAGTTATGGAATTGCCTGAAGCCTGACCTACGTAAGCATAGGAAAAAACCTTTCAAAAACAAAATTCACCCATTTTTACTTGTGGTGCTTGGTGATGAGGATGATTATGTTGATGCCCTAATGTTAATCTTAAAAGTTGCTAATTATCATTAACCAAACTCTAGCTATTATTATTACTTCCTTATGTTCTATGTCCTCTTATAGGTTCTTGCTCTTCTTGTGTAAATGCTAGCTATCTGTGAATGTATATGTATACCTATTTATTATTTGTTTATTTATTTATTTAGATATTTACTTATTTATTTATTTATTTATTTATTTATTTTATTTTCTTTAACTTGATTTACTAATCTATTTTGCTAAATTTGATTGTAAGTTATACAACCCACCTTCATTAGCTTTGCTACATGCAGGTTGTGTATTTTCTAAATTGTATGTTATAAATTATTGAAAGAAAGTGATGATGATGATGAAGTAATAAAAAAAAGTGATAATGGTGTCAACTGTAACTTGGGGTGCTTACCAAGTTACTGGGGAGAAATTTTAGGTGTAAAATTCAGTGCTGCAGCTTGTCCAAATGCACAATGGAAAAATCACAAAATGTACTAGTATCAATGAGGAAAACTCAAAAAGAAAAGAAAAATTGCATTGAATAAGCCGATGGCCTATAATTTCTGAAACATTCCAAATGGAATGGTATGTACCATTTCATTTTCCAACCAGACTTTCCAGGTTTTCCCTGTAAATGGTAAGCACCCTTGGTCTTTCTTGGTGCACTTCCAATAACTTGTCACTTTTATTTTCTTTTAATGGGCTCAGGTTTCCAATCAAAGGTAAGTCCATTTGTGATTAACATAATAATGAGAATGAATATATGAAAACCATATATTTGAACTGCGGATTAATGATTAAATATGTGACTGATCATCGCAGTTATGAACACTACTTAAGCAGTAGTGAAAATAAAGCCTGAAAAAAATTCAGACTTGTACGGAATTTTATTTATCCTGGAAAGACCAATTAATTTTATCCCAGAAATATGAAATCAAAATTAATGGTTCTGACTTGGATTGAAAACAACAATAAAAATCACCAGGTACAGTTGTAGGTAGACTATACATGTTCCAGTTTGTTATTGACTTAATTGTAAGGAGCAATTTTCATCAGTTTGGCAGGGGTTTCAATAACATTTGAAGTAGGCAGCGAGTTGGAGTAGAGTAGGCGACGGTATTAAAGAAAAAGAAAGAATCGTTCTTTAATGACTTCAATTTAGGGAAAAAGTAGCCGACGTCTCTGATTGAAGTAGCCGACACTTTTCGTCGGACGTCAGTGCTTATTGAAACCACTGCTTTGGGTACACAAGGATAACCAGAAGTCAGGTTTAACACAAATGCCCCATTTACCCTTTCATTTTCTCAAATTTGGCAAGTAACTGAACTCCCCTTCCTTTTGTTTAACCATTAGGAATCATTAGAAAGGGGAAAACCCATCTCGGAGTTTGGACAGGGGGAACCTCCCAAAACAGCACCTCGTCCTGTTTTTAGAAGGCCCATGCCAACACCTTTCCATGATAGCTCAAGACCTGCCCCTCCTGCTCCACCTGCTGAAAGGATTTCAGCAGCAGTGCGACAATCTGGTGTACCAGTCTTCCCAGTTCAAGGTTTGTTTACCTTCTTGTTGGTATCAGCATATCGCTCTTGAAAGATCTAATTTAAGTGAGCAATTTGATTTCTCATCAGTGATCTGTGATTGATCATTTTTTGTTTGGTTTTCTTGTAATTGGTTTAATGTATTTACTATTCAGATCCTCCAGCCCCTCAGCCACCACGAAGACAGCCTATGCCTCAGCCGCGCACCCCTCGGTAATAAAACAGGGTGCATATATGCCACGAAATGAAGACTATTTTTAACTTAGGTCCTGTGAACTAAAGGATAAAACACTGATATAAAATCTGTGAAAGAGCTGTAATTCTTTCTTTGAAAGGACATAATTATGTCTGACTAACTCACCATTTTGGTCAAACAAAACTCCTTTGAGACAGGGAGAGTTTTTATCATAATCTGTCAAAATCAAGAAAAATTTTTGATTAACAAAATGGCCAGACGTTTTGTCCAAGAAAGATAGGATTTTATTTGTTTGTCTGGTAGGCAACTATTTAACTTGCAGCTCTGAATATACAAAACACACAATTAGACTTGTATTGGATTTGTAAAGGCTTGTCTCTACAGGTAATGTAACGACAGTGTATTAAGGGGTTTTGTATCATCATTGATGTTTTTATTGGCATGATATGACTGGCACTATCTTTTTCCCTCCACGTAACTATTTGTTCAAGAATGATGGTTAAGTAGCTCTCGTATTTTTGATCTGTAATCATTCTAGCTATTGCAGGTTAGGTTATAAAAACTAACATTGCACTGGAGATAGCTTTACAAATTTAAATAGTTTCAAAAGTTTTAAAGAACATCTTACTAATTGTAGAGCAAAGTCGTCATCCTGAAACAAAGCATGTTTTACAAAGGAATAACTTAGTGAGATTGCCAGTGCGTGCGTTTCTTACAAGTGGTTATAAGTTATAAACATATGCAAACTAAAATTTTTATTGTGAGCTTTTTTGGATCAATTGAAGGTTGTAATGATTGTTAAGGCCACTAAGCAAGATTTTTAAAGCTTCTATCTTGCACAATAATATGCTAGCTATCTTGCATGGGTCACTGTTAGAGCAAGGATGAGCGACAAAGCGACACTAAGAGTACCATAGCCCCACTAAAAGTACATAGCAAGACTCTTCACAGCTTTGCACCACGACCTCCCCAACCCCCACTTGATAATACATCATTTGCCTGCATATAAAGCAAATCAACTTAGTTGAGAGAAGCAGTTGCCTATATTTTTTACCTCCACAATAAACTTTGTAGCTGATGTCTTTTAAAATACATGCGATGATCAATTTTATGCTGTAATTTCAGCACTGATCGCTTCGACAGCCATAAATTGTTTAACAACCTGGCTTTTTGACAATCTGTGGTTTCATTGACTCATTTTTATATTACATTTAAAAGTGTATTTTGAAATAACAAATATAGTAAGGCTTTTTCAGATATCAAAAGTCATATTCTAGAATATTGTGATGTCAGGTGCACAAATTTAGTACCTATAACATATTTTAACATAAATCTACTAGCGTTCTGTGAGGGGGAGCAAGGGTATTTTCGTGATGCCATGATCCGGTTTTTTTGTGCTCTGTGAATCGTGATTTGATAAAAAAACTGTTCCGTGAATCGTGATTGAAGTGTATTCCGTGAGGCGTGAAATGCAAAAGTCCTTGGCTGTGAATCGTGAATAGATAAGAAATAAATCGTAAATGTCTAAAGTTGAGTTCGTAGCTGAATTTCCCTGCATTGTGATCAGATTTTTTCCGTGACCTTAGTGAAGTTTCATGATTCGTGAAATCTGTGACTTCGTGACAAGACCCCCCCTTGCCCCCCTCTTCTGTACCGAATGCCATTCTCTTATTGGCTATGCAACTTGCTATTCTATTCTGTTGTAGATGGTAACAGTTGTCAGAATAGACAGCAAGTAGCATAGCAAATAAAAGAATTGTATTCGTGATAGAACACTAGTAGATGTATACTGATTAACTAATAGAGATTGTAGTTACCAGTAACTGAGCATAATATCAAGTATTTTTGGAGGTTTCTTTAACAGGTCTTGCAACCACTCCACAAAAGTAGAATAAAACGTGGTAAGTATATGGGGGTCTCCACATTAAACCATTTTTTGGTTAGACTAAAAACCTCAATAATTAAAGTGCCTATGATGCGAATGTTTTGGCCGCACGATGCCGGCACGGGACACTTCTGACGCTGAATGTTCAGGTGTGGATGTAATGTTTAAGAAATGAGCAGGAGTGTTTTATCAAGTTTAAAACATGAGGGGCAGCCGAGTGTTCTAGGACTTGATAAAACACGAATTGCGAATTTATTGAACGTCTTAAAAAAACTTTATTGTACTTCTATCCATTCTACATTAAAATTTATATTTTGGGTTATTTTGCCTAGAAAATCGGATGTAAAATTTAGACGTGTCCTTATCAGATATAAAGACACTCATTCAAAATTAATTTCTTTTGTATTTCCTTCATGATTTATTACTGAGTAACTTTTAAAAAATTAAGTAGAAGTTAAGTTATTGTTAGAGTTTATTCATTAAGCTTATGTATAGTCATTTTATGCCTTCTTAGAAATGTTTGCTATAAGTTTATATTTTTGTTTTCAAGTTGATTTATAGTTAAAAAATTCAGGTAATTAAAACTATTTTTTAACGTCAACCAAACTATTCAAATATATGTAAGCTTAAGACTTGAGCTTATGTAAGTCGTAAGCTCTGGCTAAACGAGGCAGCAATGTTGCGGTAACAATTTGAGCTCGTGCATGTTTCCACGATGTTTCCCCGTTATACCACCCGAGGAATCATTGTTCAGGCAACAAAAAATGTTTCTGAGGGAGTTGAGAAACATTTTTTGTTGCCGCAACAATGTTTTCTCGGGTAGCTAAAAGGGGAAACATCGTGAAAACATCTGCGCGCTCAAATTGTTGCGGCAACAATGTTGCCACGTTTAGCCAGAGCTTTAAGCTTACTCTTAAGTCATATTCAATCTTATAACGAACACGACTTTTTCTCATTGATCGAAAATTAAGCTTAAGTTAATTAATAAAAGGGATTTTGAAAAGCTTAAGCTTAGATTAGCATTTTGTAAGCGTAGCTTTTTATATTGCATTGGAACCTATTCCGTTTTTAAGAGTATGAACGTTAGTCAATAGATGTTTCCACGGTTATTGGCGCCGTATTAACTGAGGGGCAAACAAGGCTAAAATTACAGTGAATGTATGGGATTTTGACCGACTTTGAACCGCTGTAACACCGCTACAAAGAGGCGGATTTCCGCAGCGAAAATTTCTTTCAAAAGACATTTGTACTGACATTATTTTCACGAAGTATGAAGAACAGATTCAGGCTATAAGGACCGTAAAACGAATTTTTAAGATTTCATATAAACCTCTCTAATCAAAATTATGCAAATTACCGCGAATTTAGAAGCCATATGAGATTTATAATTCTAATTTACGGACGTCTTGCCTTCGTTAATGGCCTTATTATCTGTTGAATGAATGATATCAATAAAAACGTTAAAGGTAGTGGCAAATGTTGGTAATCCGCCTCTTTTTAACGGCGTTCTAGAGGTTAAAAGTTGGTCAAAATCCCATACATTTATTGTAATTTTAGCCGTGTTTGCTCCCCAGTTAACATGGCGCCAGTTAACCGTGGAACCATCTTTTGTGTTTACGGTGATGTACTACGTCGTTGCATGAGAGCTAGAAACCGAAACCGTCTTGTCTGACGTTTGAACAAAAACGAGAAATCGAGGCTTATTTTTGTATTACGCTGACACTCATGAAAGCTTACTTTGTGTACTGTGCTGTAAATGTGACATTCATTCATGAAGAAAGTTTTAGAATACACTGTACACATTTATGAAGTAAAAAAACTGAAGTGTTTGAATAAAATTTTGATAGTTTGTCTAAGCTGTCAGTGTTGTGCTTCTCTCTTTTGAGAGTTTATACGAGCCCACAGCTCAAAATGGAGTGACTGAGTTTTGTTTTTAATTACCGTAGAATCCCGGTTATAAGCCCTGGGCTTATACAATTTCGTAAGGGTTTTCGGGTGGGCCTATAATCGGGGGGGCTTATAACCCGGGGGGCTTATAATAGGGAGGAAAAAAACGTCTAAAATCCGTTCTATTAAAATGAAAATAGGTAACAGTATAACAGGGGTATAACCGGAGGAAATTTCTATTAGCAGAGAGGTGGGCTTATAATCGGGTGGGCTTATAATCGGGGGGCTTATAACCGGGGGGGCTTATAACCGGGATTCTACGGTATTTGCCTCTTCGTTGCCTTCGAGAGTATATAGTCCGTATAATGTTCATTTTTATTTTTAGATGTTTTTGATTTCATTTGCACGACCCCACAAGCTGTTTAGCTTTAATTTTTAGTTTATCGTGCCAAAATAAAGGCTGTCTGTCTGTCTGAAAACTTGTATTAGAAGTAGCAAAATAATGTAACGTTTAAGAAAATATACCATACCTATTCGTCATCCACCTCTTTCATTAGTCTACCATGATCGGCGGCCATTTTTTAAGCCTCCCTTGCAGATGCACGCTTGTGGTTATCGTTTTTCCCGCCTTTTCTTTCGCGCAAGCAGGACGCGCAGTTGATGCGCCGTAGACCAGAGTCCTCAGCCTCTTTGGCCAGCGGTTAGTCGCCAGGAGAGACTCTGGGATAATGGAAATAATGGGTCGATAATGGGAAAAAAAACGTAACGGCTTCCATTGTTTTACCCCAGATTTTCTGGGAAAATGGCGGTCCATTGTCCCAGAGTCTCTCCGGGGTAGGTACTTCACGTAGGTACTTCATGTATCCCCTATTATAATGTATTTAGAAGTACTTGCCCTGTCCCGACGTATATTGTATTCTTACACTACCACATTAAACATATACAATAAAGACACAATTGCATACAGACTATACACAGCTGTACAGAGCTATACAAAGCTATACAAGCTATACAGGGATATACACCACTGTACACAGCTATACAAAGCTATACATGGCTATACAAACCTATAGAAGGCTACACAGGTCTATACACGAATATGCAATGCTATACAGGGCTATACAAGCCTGTACAGGCTATACAAGCCTGTACAGGCTATACAAGCCTATACAGGGCTATACAAAGCTATGCAAGGCTATACAAGCCTTTACAGAACTATACAAAGGTATGCAAGGCTATACACAGCTATGTAGGATTATACAAGGTTATGCAGGGCTATACAAAGCTATACAGGGCTATTCAGGGCAATACAAGGCTATAAAGGGCTATAGACAGCTATACACAGCTATACAGGGCCATACAAGGCTATACAGGCCAATACACAGTTATACAAGTCTATACAGGCCTATACAGAGCTAACCTGGACTATACACAACTATACAGGGCTATGCACAGCTATACAGAGCCTTACAAGGCTATACAGGGCTATACACAGCTATACAGCACTATACAAGCCTATATAGGGCTATACAAAGCTATGCAAGGCTATGTAGGCCCATACACAGTTATGCAAGGCTATACAGGGCTATATAGGCCTATACACAGCTATACAGGGCTATACAAGCCTATACAGGGCTATACAAAGCTATGCAAGGTTATACAGGCCTATACCCAGTTATGCAAGGCTATACAGGGCTATAGCAAGCTATGAAAAGCTATACGAGCCTATACAGGGCTATACAGAGCTAACCAGGACTATACACAACTATACAGGGCTATGCACAGCTATACAGGCCCTTACAAGGCTATACAGGGCTTTACAGCCTATACAGGGCTATACAAAGCTATGCAAGGCTATACAAGACTGTACAGGCCTATACACAGTTATGCAAGGCTATACAGGGGTATACAAGCCTATACAAGGCTATACAAAGCTATGCAAGGCTATACAAGGCTACACAGGTCTATACACAGTTATCCAAGGCTATACAGGGCTATACAAGCCTACACAGGTCTATACACAGTTATGCGAGGCCATACAGGGCTATATAGGCCTATACACAGTTATGCAAGGCCATACAGGGCTATATAGGCCTATACACAGCTATACAGTGCTATACAAGCCTATACAGGGCTATACAAAGCTATGCAAGGCTATACAAGGCTATACTGGCCTATACACAGTTATGCAAGGCTATACAGGGCTATACAAAGCTATGCAAAGCTATACAAGCCTATATAGGGCTATACAGAGTGCTATACAAGCCTATACAGGGCTATACAAAGCTATGCAAAGCTATACAAGCCTATACAGGGCTATACAGAGCTAACCAGGACCATACACAACTATACAGGGCTACGCACAGCTATACAGGGCCTTACAAGGCTATACAGGGCTATACACAGCTATACAGCACTATACAAGCCTATATAGGGCTATACAAAGCTATGCAAGGCTATGTAGGCCCATACACAGTTATGCAAGGCTATACAGGGCTATATAGGCCTATACACAGCTATACAGGGCTATACAAGCCTATACAGGGCTATACAAAGCTATGCAAGGCCATACAGGCCTATACCCAGTTATGCAAGGCTATACAGGGCTTTGGCAAGCTATGAAAAGCTATACGAGCCTATACAGGGATATACAGAGCTAACCAGGACTATACACAACTATACAGGGCTATGCACAGCTATACAGGCCCTTACAAGGCTATACAGGGCTTTACAGCCTTACAGGGCTATACAAAGCTATGCAAGGCTATACAAGACTGTACAGGCCTATACACAGTTATGCAAGGCTATACAGGGCTATACAAGCCTATACAAGGCTATACAAAGCTATGCAAGGTTATACAAGGCTACACAGGCCTATACACAGTTATCCAAGGCTATACAGGGCTATACAAGCCTACACAGGTCTATACACAGTTATGCAAGGCCATACAGGGCTATATAGGCCTATACACAGTTATGCAAGGCCATACAGGGCTATATAGGCCTATACACAGCTATACAGTGTTATACAAGCCTATACAGGGCTATACAAAGCTATGCAAGGCTATACAAGGCTATACAGGCCTATACACAGTTATGCAAGGCTATACAGGGCTATACAAAGCTATGCAAAGCTATACAAGCCTATACAGGGCTATACAGAGTGCTATACAAGCCTATACAGGGCTATACAAAGCTATGCAAAGCTATACAAGCCTATACAGGGCTATACAGAGCTAACCAGGACCATACACAACTATACAGGGCTACGCACAGCTATACAGGGCCTTACAAGGCTATACAGGGCTATACACAGCTATACATAGCTATACAGCCTATACAGGGCTATACAAAGCTATGCAAGGCTATACAAGGCTGTACAGGCGTATACACAGTTATGCAAGGCTATACAGGGCTATACAAGCCTATACAGGGCTATACAAAGCTATGCAAGGCTATACAAGGTACAGGTCTATACACAGTTATGCAAGGCTATACAGAGCTATACAAGCCCACACAGGTCTATACACAGTTACGCAAGGCTATACAGGGCTATACAAGCCTATACAGGGCTATACAAAGCTATGCAAGGCTATACAAAGCTATAGAGGGCTATACAAAGCTATAGAGGGCTATACAAAGCTATACAGGGCCGTACACAGCTATACAAGGCTATACAGGCCTATGCACAGCTATACAAGGCCATAGAAAGCTCTATTAGCCTTTACAGAGCTATACAAGGCTATGCAAGGCTATACACAGCTATACACAGCTATGCAGTACTATACAAGGCTATGCAGGGCCATACAGGGCTATACAAAGCTACAGAGGGCTATTCAGGGCAATACAAGGCTATACAGGGCAAAACAGGGCTATACACAGCTATACACAGCTATACAGGGCCATACAAGGCTACACACAGCTATACAGGGCTATACAGCCTATACAGGGCTATACGGCCTATACAGGACTATACAAAGCTATGCAAGGCTATACAAGGCTATACAGGCCTATACACAGTTATGCAAGGCCATACAGGGCTATATAGGCCTATACACAGCTATACAGTGCTATACAAGCCTATACAGGGCTATACAAGCCTATACAGGGCTATACAAAGCTATGCAAGGCTATACAAGGCTATACAGGCCTATACACAGTTATGCAAGGCTATACAGGGCTACACAAAGCTTTGCAAAGCTATACAAGCCAATACAGGGCTATACAGAGCTAACCAGGACTATACACAACTATACAGGGCTATGCACAGCTATACAGGGCCTTACAAGGCTATACAGGGCTATACAGCCTATACAGGGCTATACAAAGCTATGCAAGGCTATACAAGGCTGTACAGGCGTATACACTGTTATGCAAGGCTATACAGGGCTATACAAGCCTATACAGCGTTATACAAAGCTATGCAAGGCTATACAAGGCTACACAGGTCTATACACAGTTATGCAAGGCTATACAGGGCTATACAAGCCTATACAGGGCTATACACAATTATGCAAGGCTATACAGGGCTATACAAGCCTATACAGGGCTATACAAAGCTATGCAAGGCTATACAAAGCTATAGAGGGCTATACAAAGCTATAGAGGGCTATACAAAGCTATACAGGGCCGTACACAGCTATACAAGGCTATACAGGCCTATGCACAGCTATACAAGGCCATAGAAAGCTCTACAAGCCTTTACAGAGCTATACAAAGCTATGCAAGGCTATACACAGCTATACACAGCTATGCAGTACTATACAAGACTATGCAGGGCTATACAGGGCTATACACAGCTACAGAGGGCTATTCAGGGCAATACAAGGCTATACAGGGCAATACAGGGCTATACACAGCTATACAAAGCTATACAGGGCCATACAAGGCTATACACAGCTATACAGGGCTATAAGGCCTATACAGGACTATACAAAGCTATGCAAGGCTATACAAGGCTGTACAGGTCTATACACAGTTATGCAAGGCTATACAGGGCTATACAAGCCTATACAGGGCTATACAAAGCTATGCAAGGCTATACAAGGCTACACAAGTCTATAGACAGTTATGCAAGGCTATAGAGGGCTGTACAAACCTACACAGGTCTATACACAGTTATGCTACGCTATACAGGGCTATACAAGCCTATACAGAGCTATACAAAGCTATGCAAGGCTATACACAGCTATACAAAGGCTATGCAGGGCTATACAGGGCTATACAAAGCTACACAGGGATATTCAGGGCAATACAAGGCTATACAGGGCAATTCAGGGCTATACACAGCTATGCAGGGCCATACAAGGCTATACAAGCCTATACACAGCTATGCAAGGCTATGCAAGTGTATACAGGCCTATACAGAGCTAACCAGGATTGTACACAACTGTACAGAGCTATGCACAGCTATATAGGGCTTAACAAGGCTATACAGGCCTATACACAGCTATACAAGGCTATACAAGCCTATAAAGGCCTATACAGAGTTAACCAGGACTATACACAACTATACATGGCTATGCACAGCTATACAGGGCCTTACAAGGCTATACAGGGCTACACACAGCTATACAAGGTTATAAAAGCCTATACAGGCCTATACAGAGTTAACCAGGACTATACACAACTATACAGGGCTATACACAGCTATACAGGGCCTTACAAGGCTATACAGGCCAATACACAGCTATACAAGGCTATAAAAGTCTATACAGAGCTAACCAGGACTATACACAACTATACAGGGCTATGCACAGCTATACAGGGCCTTACAAGGCTATACAGGGCTACACACAGCTATACAAGGCTATAAAAGCCTATACAGGGCTATACAAAGCTATACAAGGCTATACAGGCCTATACACAGTTATGCTAGGCTATACAGTGCTTTACAAGCCTATGCAGGGCTATACAAAGCTATGCAAAGCTATACAAGGCTATACAAGGGTATAAAGGGCTATACAAAGCTAGCCAGGACTATACACAATTATTATATACTAAAACAGTGGATAGCGTTGAAGGCGCGCTCTGATTGGCTAGTCAAACTGCGAATATCCTTTGCTATGTACCTCTGAGCAACTCGCGAGTTTTGTGCTTCCTTGTGTGAATTTCGTCCCGGTTTGCATCCGTGACAAGCGAAGAAATCATCCAAATTAACGACGAAACAGTCCCTGAAAAACAAAGAAAGGGACTAAATTTGTTTTGGCCGTGTTTAAAGGTGATGGTTTATGTTTTTAACCCGGAGTTTATCGATAAAAGCCAATGAGAAAGGTTCTGTTTACAAATGCAAATTAATCTTGCGTAACCTCACTCGTTCACTTGAAAACCAAAGTTGAATGATATTTTTTACAGAATGGTTTCAGAGAGAGTTTGCAACTCCATTTGAAGAAATAACGCCACCAGAACTAAACAAATGTCTTCAGAAATTATATCTGTCAGCGAGAAAACGGGCAACTTGTTGTTTCAGTCCTTTGCGCGCGGGAAAATATTGCAATCGTTGTTGGAATATATGAATTAAAATCAATTTTTTGTGGTGTATATTATCTCACTGTTTTAGTATATACTAAAACAGCTATTCACCTCAGTGTCGGTGGCTAGCGGGGGATATATATATCCACCACTAGCCACCAGCCACCTCCACTTTGGTGAATAGTTGTTAACTATGCAGGGCTATGCGCAGCTATACAGGGCATTACAAGGCTATACAGGGCTATACACAGCTATACAGGGCTATACAAGGAAATACAGGGCTATACAGGGCTATACAAGGCTATACAGGCCTATACAAGGCTATACAGGGCTATACAGGGCTATACAAGGCTATACAGGGCTCTACAGTGCAATACAATGCTATACAGGGCTATACAGGGCTATAAAGGCCTATACACGTCGATGCAAGACGATTTAGTGCTACACAGTGTCGTGCACAGCTATGTAGTGCTAGACAAGGCCATACACCACTATACACAGAGCACAAAAGGCTTTTTATTCCCGAATCCTGATTTCAAACCAGTCTACCTTGCCAACAGTAAATTCAAGTTGTTCATCTGTAAATTTAGGATAATTGTGCATTTGCCAGCGCTCAGCGAAAAACGACTTGCTGCAACGCTTTTTAACTGTTGGCGAAACACAAGAGGAACGCTAAAATAGACTGCCGTATAATAGCCTTTTGCAGAAATGACTGACATTTTATTTTATTTTTTTTTTTCAGTATTCAATTTAACGTTACTAACCTTACTCGGGGTAAAATATTCTTTTTTGGGAGCAGGGAATTTCAAAATGTCACCCATTTTTGCATAGGGTGTATACCCCACTCCCCATAATGACAGCTCTCGAGCTGAACTTGGTATCACAACATAAGGACCACAAGCGCAAGAGATGTAAGGGAATGGGAAATGAAATTTAACCCCAGTAAGGAGGACGTCCTAAAAAGATCGAGGAAGCAAAATCCTGTCGTCTCTAACTACGTCCTCATGGGAAAAGCGTTAGATTCGGTCACCAACCACTCCTTTGTCTAGAAACCTCGATTGGGGCCATCATGTAAATAACAAAGTAATGAAAGCCAATCGATCACTCGGGTTTCTCTGACGAAACCTAAGCAGTTGCACCGAGGGAGTGAAAGAGGCAGCTTACAAAGCCCTTGTGCGGTCCCACCTGGAATACGCCAGCTCAGCTTGGGACCCACACTTGAAAAAGCACGTGAAACAAATAGAGGGAGTTCAAAGGAGCCGGAGCCGCACGCTTCGTTAAAAACTGTTATACGCTGGAACCTGGAACAGTTACAAACCTATTGAATGAGTTAACCTGGATACCACTGAAAGTACGAAGAACAATCTCGCCGCTAACCTTATTCCATAAAACAATCCATGATGATGGATGGCGGCCTGACTCTCCCAGGCTATGTTATGAAGCGCAGAAGACATTTAAGGAACTCTAGCCAGAATAAGTTTATTGAACTACTGCCAAATACTGAGACTTATAACAATAGTTATTTTTGTAGAACTGTCAGGGACTGGAATGCGCTGTCAAGCGAAATTAATATTAAGTCTGCAGACCATTTAAAAAAAGTCTGATTTGAGTATTTTAATTAATGATGATTTTTAATATTGTATAATAATTAATGCTATGATATTTTGATTCATTTTATCTTTTGTAGGGAATATTTATTAAGGCTATCATTATTTTTAATTTATTTATATTTATTAGTTAGACGCCTTGTGAGATGGTACCCTCTTTGCAGGACTTGAAATTTTTGAATAAAGGTTGAATAAAGAAACTTGTCTGGGCGGACACACATTCTTAGTTATCCAGGTCTACCCCTCCTTACTCCTTAACCACACTCAAACATCCTTACTAGTCCTTACCAGTACTTAATCATCCGTAATCATCTTTACCAGTACTTTAGCATCCTTATTCATCCTTAGCAGCACTTTAGCATCCTTATTCATCCTTAGCAGCACTTTAGCATTCTTAAGTATCCTCAGCTGTACTTTAGCGTCTTTAGTCATCCTTAGCCGTACTTTAGCTTCCTTAGTCATCCCTAGCTATACTCTAGCGTCCTTAATCATCCTTAGCCGTACCCTAAGCGTCCTTAGTCATCATTGGCCGTACTTTAGCGTCCTTGGTCATCCTTAGCAGTACTTGAGCGTCCTTAGTCATCCTTAGCTGTACTTGAGCGTCCTTAGTCATCCTTAGCAGTACTTTAGCGTCCTTAGTCATCCATATAGCTATACTTTAGCTTTCTTAATCATCCATAGCCGTACCATAAGCGTCCTTAGTCATCGTTTGCCGTATGTTTAGCGTCCTTAGTCATCCTTAGCAGTACTTGAGCGTCCTTAGTCATCCCTAGCTGTACTTTAGCGTCCTTAACCATCGTTAGCAGTACTTTAGCGTCCTTAGTCATCCTCAGCAGTACTTTAGCGGTCTTAGTCATCCTTAGCTGTACTTAAGCGTTTTTAGTAAATAAATCATTAGCAGTACTTTAGCGTTCTTAGTCATCCTTAACTGTACTTTAGCGGTCTTAGTCATCCTTAGCTGTACTTTAGCGTTCTTAGTCATCCTTAGCAGTACTTTAGCGTTCTTAGTCATCCTTAGCAGTACTTAAGCGTCCTTAGTCATCCTCAGCAGTACTTTAGCGTTCTTAGTCATCCTTAGCAGTACTTTAGCGTTCTTAGTCTTCCTCAGCAGTACTTTAGCGTCCTTAGTCATCATTGGCCGTACTTTAGCGTCCTTGGTCATCCTTAGCAGTACTTTAGCGTTCTTAGTCATCCTTAGCAGTACTTAAGCGTCCTTAGTCATCCTCAGCAGTACTTTAGCGTTCTTAGTCATCCGTAGCAGTACTTTAGCGTTCTTAGTCTTCCTCAGCAGTACTTTAGCGTCCTTAGTCATCATTGGCCGTACTTTAGCGTCCTTGGTCATCCTTAGCAGTACTTGAGCGTTCTTAGTCATCCTTAGCAGTACTTTAGCGTTCTTAGTCATCCTTAGCTGTACTTAGCGTCCTTAGTCATCCTTTAATAGCTGTACTTTAGCGTCCTTAGTCATCTCTAGCTGAACTTTAGCAGTCCTTAGTCATCCTCAGCAGTACTTTAGCGTTCTTAGTCATTCTCAGCTGTAGTTTAGCGTTCTTAGTCATCCTTAGCTGTACTTTAGCGTCCTTATTCATTCTTAGCATTACTTTAGCATCTTCAGTCATTCCCTGCCGTACGTTAGCGTCGTTACTCATCCCTAACCATCCCTTAGCGTCCTTACGTATCCCTAGTCATTTAACATCCTCAGTTTCTCATCCGTATCCTTACTTAAGCGTTTTTAATCATAAACTTTGCGATACTTCAGCATCCTTTGGCCCGTTTTCAATGTCATATTGCACATGCATTTCAGCGTGCTTTGTCGGCGAGGGAAAAGCGGCCAAGTTCTTGATTGCTCCGTTTTAATCTCAGTGAAGTAATGACTGGGTTTAGTTTACAAAGCGTCTCTATAACACATTGTCTGGCTCAGTTGATATAATTGTGATGTTACCCTCCCAACCTAAAAGGTTAATAGTGATAGCGAAAGTATTACATTTTCCGTTTTAATTGCACCCATTTTGAAATCATTGGTGATCTTTGCAATTTGATTGGCTCTCAGCACTAGTGCAATTTATTCCCAAATTGCACCCATTTTTGCTCTAAATCGCATCACTTTTTTAGCCCATCAAAATTTTCACAGCCAGGTTTCATGAAGTGGATAAAACAAATAATATTAGCAGAAAGACTTAATGATTTCAAAATGGTTGTAATAAAAGGGTAATTGAATTTCTTGTCGTCAAATTTTGAACTGAAATCGTACTGGAGATTTCAAATCACGCGAATGATTTCAAACCAAATTGCACTCCACCAAGTCCAGTTAGCATTATTGATTATGGTCCTTTTCTCGATAAGTTTAATTGGTCAGTTAGAAGTTCGATCGTGCGTTCTTTGCAGCTACCAGTTTGTACACAACCTGCTTTGTGGATGTTGCTGATCGTAGCAATAAATAGAAAGAGAGAGAAATTTTGGTACTTAACGAATTTAATGTCAGCCGTTGCATTAGTATTTTTTTCCAATGGCCTACATTGTCTTGTTAATTTTCTTTTCGACTTGTACGTGCCGACTATCCCTGGTGGGATAATGGTTGCTACTGAAGTGGAGTAACGTTTATTGATATCGCGATTTAGCCTAATTTGAAAGAAGATGTTAGATGTATATTCTTGCAGTGAAAATGTGGCTTTTTATATACTAAGCGCTGTAATTTTGCAGTACTATTATTATTTCTACATACAGGTGTCTTAAATAGTCCCCCACCATGCTTAAGTGGCTGATGTTAACGTGTTATTCATTTAAACACCCTACTTTCATTTGCATTTTGCATGGCGGGACTTTATATAACTACTGGATAGTGACTGAAGCAAGTGGCAAGCCCCGCTATGTTACTGCCCCTACTTACATTTGCCTTTTGCATTGGGTGACTTTATATAACTATTGAAGCAAGTGGCAAGCCCACTATGTTACAGCCCCTAATACATTTGCATTTTGCATGGCGGGACTTTATATAATTATTGAAGCAAGTGGCAAGCCCCGCTATGTTACAGCCCCTACTTACATTTGCCTTTTGCATTGGGTGACTTTATATAACTATTGAAGCAAGTGGCAAGCCCCACTATGTTACAGCCCCTAATACATTTGCATTTTGCATTGGGTGACTTTATATAATTATTGAAGCAAGTGGCAAGCCCCACTATGTTACAGCCCCTAATACATTTGCATTTTGCATGGCGGGACTTTATATAATTATTGAAGCAAGTGGCAAGCCCCGCTATGTTACAACCCCTACTACATTTGCATTTTGCATGGCGGGACTTTATATAATTATTGAAGCAAGTGGCAAGCCCCACTATGTTACAGCCCCTAATACATTTGCATTTTGCATGGCGGGACTTTATATAACTATTGAAGCAAGTGGCAAGCCCCACTATGTTACAGCCCCTAATACATTTGCATTTTGCATGGCGGGACTTTATATAATTATTGAAGCAAGTGGCAAGCCCCACTATGTTACAGCCCCTACTACATTTGCATTTTGCATTGGGTGACTTTATATAACTATTGAAGCAAGTGGCAAGCCCCACTATGTTACAGCCCCTAATACATTTGCATTTTGCATGGCGGGACTTTATATAATTATTGAAGCAAGTGGCAAGCCCCGCTATGTTACAGCCCCTAATACATTTGCATTTTGCATGGCGGGACTTTATATAATTATTGAAGCAAGTGGCAAGCCCCACTATGTTACAGCCCCTACTACATTTGCATTTTGCATGGCGGGACTTTATATAACTATCGAAGCAAGTGGCAAGCCCCACTATGTTACAGCCCCTAATACATTTGCATTTTGCATGGCGGGACTTTATATAATTATTGAAGCAAGTGGCAAGCCCCGCTATGTTACAGCCCCTAATACATTTGCATTTTGCATGGCGGGACTTTATATAATTATTGAAGCAAGTGGCAAGCCCCACTATGTTACAGCCCCTACTACATTTGCATTTTGCATGGCGGGACTTTATATAACTATTGAAGCAAGTGGCAAGCCCCGCTATGTTACAGCCCCTAATACATTTGCATTTTGCATTGGGTGACTTTATATAATTATTGAAGCAAGTGGCAAGCCCCACTATGTTACAGCCCCTACTACATTTGCATTTTGCATGGCGGGACTTTATATAACTATTGAAGCAAGTGGCAAGCCCCACTATGTTACAGCCCCTAATACATTTGCATTTTGCATGGCGGGACTTTATTTAATTATTGAAGCAAGTGCCAGTGGAATGTCTCAGCCAGGCGCAATGAGCACCAACGGATTTCAAGATAAATTAAATTACTGAGTCTCACAAAAAAAACGGAATTTATTATCTTTATTCTTTACATAAAAATCATTAAGCATTTTTTTCAAACGAAAATTTAGTTATACCTCCTAAAATCTCTCAAAACGGCTGGTCTTGAAATCTAGAAATAGAACTTTAACTTCAAATAGAAACCCAGTAAGGAACATGAGAGAGAAGTGTTTATGGCAAGCGTTTGAAATCGCGGGAAGATATGTTTTGCCCGTGCAAGTGGAACTTCTGAAATGATTAATTGTGGAATGACTTTATATATAGCTATTTAATCATACACCTGCATTTAAATTTTTCATATAATTTCATATTTTCTCCCAGAATTAATGGTCATTATAATACACATCTCTGTGTCTGAGAAACTGTTGTGGTTTCAAAAAAACAATAAAACAATACAGCTTTTTACTGACGTCGGCCAGGGCAGCAAAAGTCAACTTTGAAGTCCCGGCGTAATTACAAAATAGCGATTAACTACACTGTGTTATTATATCACTGTGACTTTTTTTAAACGAAAGTCAAAGTCTGGTGCATATCACGTGCGATCTTATTCGTTGGTTTTCAGTTACCAGAATTTCCCAGAGCAGTTACAACTGCCCGCTTCTCTTCTAAGTGTGCAAGTTTTCTGGAAACCTGTGTTTGATGTTTTTCCCTGATTGGATAACCACTCTCTTTGCCTACGTCAGTGTGGCTATACATTGTTATACAACGATGTAATGTTTTCTACTGTCGGGTTCACTGCCTAAAGACTCGTGTGTATACCAAGAAAATACAAGTGACTCGTGGGATATTCCACGGTATACCATTCGAAAGCGTTGCATAACTAGTATGTATAACCTTGTATAGTACTGTAGAGCCCTGCATACCCTTCTATAGCCCTGTATAGGTTTGTATAGTGCTGTATAGCTGTGTATAGCCCTGTATAACCTTAAATTGCCATGAATAGCCCTGTGTAGCTTTGTATAGCCCTGTATAGCCCTGTATAGTCGTGTATAGCTTTGCATAGCCTTGCATAGCTTTGTATAGCCCTGTATAGGCTTGTATAGCCTTTTATGGCCTTGTATAGCTGTGTATAGGTCTGTATAGCCTTGTATAGCACTGTAGAGCCCTGTATAGCCCTGTATAGCCTTGTATAACCCTGTATAGGCTTGTATAGCCCTGCATAGCTGTGTATAGTGGTGTATATCCCTGTTTAGCCTTGATTAGCCCTGTAAAACTGTGTATAGTCCTGTATATCCTTGTATAGCCCCGTATAGCCTTGTATAGCCTTGTGTGGTCCTGTATAGCCTTGTATAGCCCTGCATAGCTGTTTATAGTGGTATACATGCTTGTATAGCCTTGTATAGCCCTGTATAGCTGTGTGTAGTCTTGCACAGTTGTGTGTAGTGATCCGTGCATATCCCTATATAACTCTATTATAATAGGGGATACATGAAGTACCTACGCTCTCCGGGCGTCCACCCGCTGACCAAACAGCCCGAGGACTCTGGGTACGAGATTTATAGACCATAGACAATCTCGTCCCCAGAGCCTACGTTACCCTTGTTCGGCGGAACGGGCAATCTGGGAACGAGATTGGTCCATAGATCCCCATAGATTGATTGGCCTCTTTACCTCTCTAAAAGTTGAAACAGTGCCCTTGGGGCATGCATAAATGCATATGGATTGATTTTGCTTTAGTGCTCTGCATTAACAACATCAGGAACGAGTGCCCTTGTGCACTTTACTTTTCTTAGGTAACACATGAAAACGAGGATACGAGATGATGTAAGTTTGTAAATATATTTATTTATTGATTTAGTTATGAAACTAGTTCGTAACTTTCCACATCTATCTTTCGGGTAGTTTTTTTTCGTATGCGTGTCTTATTTGTGATCTTGTGCAGTAAGACTTAAATTAAATTTTAAGCTGCAAGGAAAGTTTCCACAACTTGCCAACCTGTGAACTAACATCAAAAGTGAGGCATGGTGGCGAGATTTGTCCCAACGGATAATCACAACGATTGGCACCGCGATTCTCGTATTTGAACCAGTTCGAGTTCTTTTACTGAGCACAGTATCGCCGCTTCCTCTGTAAGCCTCTTGTCAGCCAGTACCAGTTGCTAGAGGATAACTTTGAGCCTTAGTCGTAACTTCAATTTTCATCACAAGTGACAGTTGAAAAACAAGTTTTAAAATCTGCTTCCTGTCGTGTTTACGCTCCATGATGAATACGCGTACGTTTTGTCTTCAAGACCAGTCTATGAGATGGTTCAGCTTTAGCCGGTCTCTTCACTCCGCTATTCTTGCCTGCATTGTTTGACGGCGGCAAGCCTCCTCTACAGCATCTCTTGGCACAGTAGGAAGGGCAGTACTGCGGTGTGTGCTGCAGGCACTGCATCGGACAAGGGGCAGGGCCGGCGGGCGCTTGTTGGCGAATCGGGTAAGAAACTGGAGGAGCCGGCATATATATGGGAGGATAAACATAAGTGATTTCTGGTACCGTTGGCAAGACAGCTGGCTTTGGTACAGAGGGCTTGCCGGTAGGTGCGGTGGCACATTGAATTCCAGTTCTGCATGCTGTGCTGCAGATCGGAGGAAGACAGATATGTGGACAGGTCACTGGCTTGCAGCCAGAGAAGCCAGGTGGGAACTGAACTCCTGCAAAAGAAAATGAAAGAGAGATCGCATAGCCTTTCTGCGAGAATATTTTATTTATGGGTTGACCTTGCTTTTGGAATACGTATTATTAAAGATGATCATTCAGTTTTTTTAAGTGATTGCGTTCGACAATGCAATTCAAAACTCTCGGATACACTGGGCTCAAAAAAGAAACAGCTGACCTTAAGATTTTAAAGGATAAGAGAATCTCGAAAAGGATGGGACGTACAGTCACACTGAATTTGGAATACGGTGCCCATTTAGGGTAAAAGAGACTCGCCACGCTTCGCGGACAAAGCCGAATACTCCTTTATACTTTCTGCTTGCCCCTTTTTTAATGGGTGTCTTTCACACGCCCTCGTATGTTTCAATGTTTCACTTGGAGGACCTTTCGTAGTCTGAGTATAAGTCCTGGTTAAACTCATTCGGGTATTTTTGCGCCCTCCTTGCCTAGAAGGCCAAATTAAGAGCCAATAGTCTTTCCTCTCACCTGTTCCGTTGTATAGCCTCTTTGGCAGCTTGTCCACTGGAATGCCTCCGATAAAGCCGGTCTTGATAACATTCAGGAAAAGTTGCACTGGGTTGGGTATGGTGCTCAGGAACTTGAGATAGAAATCCACCAAGAGACTACCAGGACTAAAAGAAAGAGGAGAGCAAATTGTCACTGTTATTGCTGTGGGATATTAAAAGGAATAACTTGCTACCGTGGTATGTCCATACAGGTCAGTGCAACCGTTCACCAAATCGGTAATCTTGTGGAGTGTCAAATCCTCCAACGGTACTCTGTTTGAAAGAATCACTCATCATTTAAAGTCTACGATATCTTCCTAAGCCCAAGATATATTTTCGTACTTCTTTGGAATTCATCGGGTCATCTTCGGAAATTCTGCGGCACAGGATTAAAAGCTCGGACATTTGTCTCGGAGAAAGTTGACAGGGAAACGGTGTTAAGGGAATTTTCCTCCACCTACCGGAAACTCTGGACACGGCATTGTGTTATGGCTTTTCCTGCTTTTACAGCTGACTTAACCTAGTAAAAGGACAATAAAGGTATCAGTAAGAAAGTCTCACAATCATGATACAACAGTCACTTCTACACCGAAACGTACTCCATTAAGTTTCTCTCCCAGCTGCTTTATATAATCACAGTGTAGGGCGATTCAGACAAAGGCAATGTACCCGTGATGGGGATCGAAGGTTGAGAGAGCCTGTAGCTTTCCAGACGCAGTCTGTCATTGGAAATTGAAACAATAGATGATACAACACAAACAATCCCCCTAGCCCTGATAACAAAAGAAGCTACAGGTCATAGGGACCAATGAAAATAGAGGTCATGAAGAGGTACAAGATTACTCGAGAAGGTTAGGTAAAGGTCCCAGCAAATGTTGTTACCTCAGAGGCCATTTAAAAGTGCCACTATCAAAACGCATCAAAGGCTGGTTTGTTACACGCACTTGTCTAACGTCATAGATGGTTATCAAAGCCAATATTTTGATCCCATTTGATACGATAACCGTCTTATGTTCTATAACCAGAGAGCTTGTGTGTGATCCACCGTCAAGACAGAATAATACTACCTCCCTTTTTTAAACTTTCTAGCCCCCATATCAGTATGCATATAGGTCATATAATCCTTGCTAGGAGAATTTGCGCGAGATCATGACTTATCATATCAAAGATAATAACATACTTGACCATGGCGGTGTCCAACCAGAAAGCTCTCGCGTATTTTTGTCACCGCTCACATATGAATTTATTCCTTAACATCTTAACACTTCTTGGTGCTTTATTTCTTTACCTTATAAATTGAATTTAATGCCCTTTATAGTGTGAATACATAAATAAATAATTCAGAGGCGGATCCAGAAAATCCAGAAAGAGGGGGCCGAAGAAATAAATAAAACCGCTTGATGCACAATACCACTTAAAAGTTGGTTGGGCACAGAAGCTTTTTTAAAAAACTACTGGAAAAAAGGGGGGTCACGACCCCCTCGGCCCCACCCCTAAACCCGCCACTGGAATTGAATTGAATTGAATACTTCATTCTCACAATGTGAGTGTTCTATGAGCTTATGGTGTCGTAAAGAGAAATAAGATAATGTTCATACAAGTCTTACAATGTGGCCTGGCTGCGCATATTTAAATCAGTTTATTTCTTATTCATAATTTCATTTGTGTTTCTTCTTTATAGTGAAGGACCGCGGCTTACCTTGCTGCATAGTGTGGTAGCTAAAGCCTTGAACTGAGGGGATTGTTTGTTGTTGAGTGCAGGTTTGTACGCAGCACTGGGCAACCTAGCTACTGCATTGAACGATCTCACTGGAGAACCTTCGGTAAAATAAAGTAGAAATCGCCATGAGAAATACAGATCATTACAGCTAAAAGGTATGACCGATTAGTTTATATAAAACTCAAAGTTTAAAACAATAAAAGACGCAGGCACTTTCATGTGAACCTCAATCAGTTTGACGCAGCAATACGTACAGCGTGATAGCTGTGCCCACCGTAATATTTATTTATATAATTGTTATCGAAGTGAGGAACAAGCTCATGATTTTAAGGACTGTTAGTCTTGCAAAGCTAATAAATTAACTGGTCGACAAAAGATTTACACGAAGTCAAATCGTTAAGGGCCCATTGAAGTATCTCGTTGCTAAAGTACACGGTTGCTAACCAAGTGCAATTTCACTTCCGGTCAGCCCAAATTTTTTCGCGCGCTTTCTTCGGCGTCGGCCGGTCGCTGGCTCGTTCAAGTCGCCGGTAACCTTTTTTTGTTTCGTTGCAACAAACACAAGATCGAAAACCTTTTGTTTACATTTTTATTAATTGATTTTCAGGGGCACTCAACGAGCCAAATCAACCAAAAGCTGTGGAAAGGTATTTTTAAGTACCTTACGGTGTTTGAAGTCTGTTTTAAGTGATGTTTTTGTTAGCTAGAAAAATTTCATCTGTTCGGACTCCCTAGCTGAAGTTTTAATTGCCCGAAAATGTTAGGGAACAAAATCTTCCTTTGAGAAAATTCAAGCTGAAATGAACTTTCCACGAACTTTCTAGGGAATAATTTTCTTTCCGAAAATGTTAGCTGACGTTTTTAACTGCCAAAAACAGCAATTATGACCTTTCCGAAAACCTCAGGGGCCATTATTTCCCCATTGCGAATCTTTTGGGCCGAGTGCACTCTTTAATCGACACCGAAAGCCCAAGGCGAACTACCCTCCACCGAAAAGATATCTACCGAAACTTGTCGTTGGGTGCCCCTGAATTTTCTGCTTTCCGTTTACAACATGTGAGTCGTACCTTTATTTTTGAAACTTGAGTGTTCTGCTTGAAAATGTGATCCACGTACGGACGTAAACAAAAAGCCGCAGCGATGGTTGCATGTCGATGGGGAAATCTCGAAAAGGTGACAGTAAAAGATTTCCAGTGTCAGGTTGGAAATCGAAATCTCAAAGATGCGGAGACACAAACTGAAATTAGTACTGCGCTATCATCACCTGCAAACTTCAAAAGAAACTCTGTGTCCGCGGCCTTTTTGACCGCTCCGATCTTGCGATAAAACTGTGCGATCCTGTGAACCTGTGTCCGTGAACTGTCCTTCCGAACCTGAGAAATTCCATTGTTTAAATATAACACAAATAAACGAAGCTCTCCCAAGACAGCATGGAGCAAAAGACGGTGAGCATCCTTGAAAGCAGCTCTAGATCACAAGAATTTCATTCTTACATCAAAAATTAATGCTAACCACTTTAACCACTCGATAGAATGCCTGACTGATAATGGTGAGCTCGAAACTTGGGATGGACAACTTCTCCTTACAACATCAGCCTCGCTTGAGAACCTAGTTAACAGTAATTTAAGTCATCTACAACACCGTGATTGTGAAAAAGAAAGTGAATTCGAATTTTGTTCGATAAAACAAAACACAGATGTGACTGGCCACAATGCTTAGGCACCAGGCCGCTGAAAATTCGCTCGCCACTTCCGGTGCCGCGAAAAAATTGACTTTTCTCCCCGAGAGATAATTGTAGTTGCTGGATTTTAAAACAATTCGAAAGAACATCATATTTTCTTGGAATTCAAGCATGGGTTTTGCGACAAAATGAAAAACAAAAAAATTATGCTCAAAAGAGTGGTCAAAGAAGCACATTTTCCATTCTCATTTTTTTATTTTTTATCATAAGCCAAAACGCATGCTTAAATTTCTTCAAAACGGCTTTTGTATTGTTACTGTACAGAAAATGAGGGTAAAAGGTTTAAGCCATTTAGTTAAAATGCATTTTTCTGTTTCTGGTCACGTGACATTGGGCGTGGTCCGATGACGTCATGTACTGGACCATATTTGCCCCCTATGGGTATTGTCCAAATTTGGTCCAATAGAAGGATACATGTGCAGAGTTATAGCAAATTGATTTTTCCCTAGCAACGGCATCAAAAGATACTTTAATGGGCCCTTAACGAGTTTCGTTATCAGTGTCTGCAAATTACATAATTATTAACATAAAAATCACCGTTCTAGTTGTTTGATAGAGATAACCGTTAATCACATATTTAACGAACGGTAGCTTTGAATAACTATTACTTTTTTATTCGTGCAATGTATTTCTTTCGAATTCAATTCATCACACACACCTGGCTTGTTCGTGACTGGACCTGTAACAGCTGGTTTTGAGGTGGTAGCTACAGTGGGAGGTGTGGTAACAGCAGCCCCAGTCACTACTGGTGTGCTTATAGTGGGTTTAGATGAGAGACCAGCCGTCGGAGATGAAGTTGGTGATGTCACAACTAACGGAGTTGTTGGAGGTAGTGTGGGTTTGCCGGCGTTTTTGGCGGCAGCTGCCGCTTGTGCTACTTTTGCCGCCTGGGCTTGAGCTGCAGCCTTGGAAGCCACAGCAGCTTGCTTTGCTACAGCCGCGTTAGTGTTTGCTACAGCTGCTTTAGCAGCTGCCTGCGTTTTAGCTGCATTTGCTGAGTTTGCTGCTGCTACTGCTTTTGCTGCTGCTGTAGCTTTAGCTGCTACCGCAGCCTTGGCGCCTGCTGCAGCCTTAGCTGCGTTAGCAGCTTTCACTTTAGCAGCGTTAGCGGCAGCAACTGCCTTAGCTACAGCCGCTTGGGTTTGTATCTTAGCAGCTGTCTTTGCTGCAGATGTTGCTTTGGCGGCTTTTGCTGCGTTCTGAGCTGCTTTTGCTTTAGCTGCCGCTGCAGCAGCATTTGCCGTCGCTGCTGCTTTGGCTGCAGTGGCTTTTTTGGCAGCCGTTGTTGCCTGGGCCGCGGCCGCTGCTTTCTTTGTTGCTTGTGCTTGAGCCGCTGCAGCCTTCTTCTTTGCTGCAGCCGCTTTTGCTACTGCTACTGCTTTGGCGGCTGCTTGAGCCTGAGCAGCTGCTGCAGCGTTAGCGACTGAAGCTGCTTTTTTGGCCGCCGCTGCCTTAGCTGCGGCCGCCTTCTTTGCGTTCACTGCTGCTTGAGCTTGTGCTACTGCCTTTGCTGCTGCTGTCTTTGCTGCAGCAACAGCTTTCTGAGCTGCCTGCACGGCTTTGGATTTTGCCGCTGTTTTGGCAGCAGCTGCCGCGTTGGCTGCTGCCACAGCTGGTTGCACTGTGGCTGCGGTCGCTTTTGAAGTTGCTGCCGTTGGTTTTGAGGCTGCTGTTGTTGGCTTGGGGGTTGCCACAGTAGGCGTTGTTGGCGCTAGTGTAACTTGGAGTACAACAGTTGCTGGAATCCCAGCTACGTTGGGGCAAAGGACGTCGTCAAGTGGACTTGATGTGGCTATGAATTGGAATCAAACACACGACTCAGGCCTTCGATACAATTAACTGGAAGCTGAAGCTGGAAGTTGAAGCCAATAGATTACGTTTGCCAGTACGAATGGCTTTCTTAGCCCGTGGAGCACCATTAGCGAGACGATTGGGAAATAAGAGAGGGCAATAAATAACCGACCGCAAGTAAAGTTGCATGACTGAAAAACCTATAAATCACTTACTTGGTACTGTGAACGTAAACGGAGCATCTAAGCTATACGAGGTGTTAAAAACTGAAAAATAAATTACAAACATCAAAATATCATCATATTTATTACTGAGATTTCACCAATATAATGGGAGATTCGGCATAGCCGGAATAAACAGTTTATAATTACCTCGCTTTGCGGCTCTTTCTTGGATTTTGCTTTTCCGCTGAGGACATGGCACTGTGGAGATTAAATTATATGATGCATCTAAAATTAGATCCCGAAACATATGGAAGAAGCTGTCTTTTTATTCTATTCATATGTATCTCATAGCATTGTTTACTGTTTTTTTTTTTTTTTTTTATGTACTCTCTTTAGATCATAATTTTCTTTGTAAAATAGCCGTCTTCCTTAATGTCAGAAACAATTATACCTCATTTCCCGTGAAACTCACTGTAAAGTTTCTCAGTGTTCTCCACGATGTATCCTTCAACGGGATCATTTTTTGTTGGTCTTTCAAATTGTTTCGCAATCGCATACCCAGAGTCCTCAGGCTGTTTGGTCAGCGGGTGGACGCCCGGAGAGACCATGGGATAATGGACCGCCATTTTCCCAGAAAATCTGGGGTAAAACAATGGAAGCCGTTACGGGCCAGCCAGCCAATCAAAAAAATTGATTTTTTTCCATTATCCCAGAGTATCTCCAGGCGACTAACCAAAGAGCCAGAGGACTCTGGGTACGAGATTGATTGTTTCGCGACACGTTTTAAGTTGCCCTGATTAGTCATTTTGAGACCTGTGCAATTTTGTTCCACTGGACAAGCTGCATGGCAATTTTAATAATTGTCATGTCACTATGTGTGCGCGCAACTTGAATGAACAATCTTTTCTCAAGGGTCAACGCGAATTGAACACCAACTTAACTCCCCTTGAGTGATGTGTCTTCTTAACGGTAATACTTGATCGAGAACACATTGTCACGTATTCAAATTGTATCGACCTGTATAAACTTCATTAATTCTTGGCTATATTTACACACGTACTCATGCACAGTAGTGAAGTAGTGGCAATTAACCGGTATGTATTTGTTTACTAACGCACAAAATAATTGCACGTAAGTTGGCGAAAGTTTTTCTCCGTATAGATTTTGTGGTTATACCGCCCCGTTATAGATGTGTTGAAAGGCTCATGCCAGAATAAACCACAGTCTGTGCGCCCATTGCGACGAGAAGGAGAGGAGCCTGGGAACGAGGTTGTATGCGCGTTGCCATCCAGTCCAACCTGCGCTGACGCACAACTTAATTTGACTGATTGAAGTCAGGCGAACACGCAAAACATGTGACTGCGGACACTCAAATCAGTTGAGGAAAAATTTATTCGGATACCCAGAACCCTCCGATTCCCCGGTCAGTTAGTGAGGAGTAAAGTCTCTCCCAATGCCCATCCTGTGACCATAAAGCCCAAGAACTCTGGGCAGGAGATTACGGAAAACGCCAATACAAAAGCAAAAGAGCGGTCATAGGCATCTTACCTGCACCATGTTTACTGACAAACGAGCGCGTGCCTCGGACCGTTCGAATCTGTCTTTGTGTTAGCAGGTGATTTCCAGTGGTGCTGCTTCCTCTCAAGAGAGCTAACGAGGCAGGATCAATAACACCTTTTCCTTGATCATCCTTGTGAAGTTTGATGGCGTTTTCCAGTCTTTGAAGGATAGGCTGTCTGACATATTTCCTTCCGTTATCTGAAAGTAAAAACATCATATAGGAATTTGTCGCTTAGTCACCGAATGTCTTTTTTTCTCCTCATTTTCGTCGCGAAATATATAGAGAAGGAGACTTGGGGGCTGATGAAGTGGATTGAAGCGTTGCATTTCCAAGGCTTGGAGAGGTGAAAGGAGTGGCGCTGTTTGATACCGTTATTTCATTGTCCCAGATTATGATATCCTGTTCCCTTTCCTAGAACTCGCATAGTTCTCTCCGCTCGCTTATTCCTTTGCCTTTCTAATCCTCAAGTTGAGATTGAGGATTCGTTTTTACTAGCCAAGGGGTCATAGGGTTTGGATGCTACTTCGGAGCGAGGGATTAATGAAGTGCACGACACTCCGGCACCACATAGTAAAGGTTATCGAAAAAGGTTTAAAACCCACCTTGAACTCCCCAGGAGAGATGTATGATCCCTAGCAGGCTTGAAATAACAAACAACCTAAAAAGAAAAAGTTTCATACGTTTGATAGTTTTCATGACAATAAAGGACACATTAAGGACAGCTAATTTTTTTCGCTTGGTGTTAACGATGGAATTCTTTAATGAGATATCCAACTATAAGGTCTTATAATATTGTGCAATGAACCCCCGCGATGTGAGCTCTAGCCTGCGTGCAGACCAATTTCCTTTGTTGCACGAGGAGTGTAATAAAGGAAATAGGAGACGTCTCCACGCAGGCTTTGTGGGTTCATGACATATGCCATTCCGGTCCCCCGTCGCAAGCTCTCCATTAGCAACCGACGCCACCGCGTCTGTAATTGTAAAAACGAATCAGTGTACCCCAATAGGAGGTTACCGTGCAAAAAGTGCAGAACATGGTATCCCAAATACTGTATTCGATTCCATTCATTTCCTTGACACGATATTACATAGACAGTAATACTTTTTCGCTGATATACACTCAACTGAGAGAGACCATCACGTTAGATTAAACGTACGTTGGTTGAAGCTGACTGTCTATCAGATCATTGTAATGAGTAAATTCGTTATCTGTCTTCTCAGATTTTTTTACTATCATTTTCCTTGTAAGAGTGGAGTTGTTTAGATTTAAATCACGGGTGCTGTATTATGCAAGGAAAGGAGGAAGACACCAGCAAAATAAGCAAAATAAGCAACACTTGTGTAAAACAAGTCTTATGTCGGATAGCTTGGCAAATAAAGCGCTATCATGGTGCTCTATACAATAACACAACTAATGTTCAACTTGTAATCTGATTATGAATCGAAATCACGCAGAAAACTTAGATTTAAAGGAAACAGAAATATTTTGATAACCCCTGACTGACTAGTCCCCTATTATATTACTCGGCTGTTGGGTTTTTAAGGTCTCGTAGTTTTGTGAACATATGTGCGCTCGTGAAGCTGTCTTGATTGTTCCAAACAGCGATGAACACTGATAGTAATTGCTGCGCTACTTACTTCATTTTCCGGACACTTGTAAGGCGTCACATTACCCAAGAAAACATCGTTCAGGCTCACTAAAGATTCGCGCTGTAACTTTAAGGAGCGCGGTAATGGCGCATTGGAACTTGTATGTTTTTTCTTTTGTTTGTTATCGTGCAAAGTAATGGCGAAAGAATCCTAAACATAAACAATAACGTGTGGCAAGAAAAACAAATATAAGCAATCTAGCCGTTCCATAATTATCCTTTGCAATTCATGATAATTTTTATCTATTGATACTTATTTATTGATCAAGTACGGGCTTATTACGAACCAACGAAATGACTGGCAGCTCCCAGTTGGCTTGCTAGCTCAGTTGGTAGATCATTGCAGTGTATCGCAGAGGTCGTGGGTTCGATTCCCGCCAAGCCTGAATTTTTTTTTTCAGGCTTTTATTTTCGCTTTAGTACTATTTTTTTTAAGAAGCGTTCTTAACAGTAATTCAACTGACAAACCTGTTACCCTGGAAATTCAGGATTGAACTGGAATTTGGAAATGTTGGTTTTTGAGGAGAGTGGAAAACCGGAGTTAGGGCCGGAGAAAAACCTCTAGGAGCAAGCACGAGAACCAACAACAAACTCAACCTACATATGACGCCGAGTTTGGGCCACATTCAGGCGAGTGCTCTCACCACTGCGCCATCCCTGCGCACGGACCCCCCACCCCCCTCTCCCCTTTGACGAGGGCCGGTATGAGACGTGAGGACCGCAGAGCTAGAATAATGAGTATAAGGCGAAGCCGCGATGGTGAGCACACCATTTTTTCTTTTGTTCTCTTTTTCCTGCATTTTGTCGGTTGACATTTCTTGAGTCCATAGGTCTGGCAGATTTGTCAAATGCGATGGTTTGTATGAACTTACCTACCATCAAGACCCCATTCCTTTTCATCTTTTTTATTATGTACCACTTGCCACTTGATTGTTGGCATTATTGAGCCTTACGAGTCTTACGAAAAGTCTTCCAATTCTGGAATCGAGAGGACGTAAGTCGCATTAGAACCCAGTTTCTGTGACCTTGCTCGCCATTCAGTCCCACAGGGATTAGAGTATACAACCGCAACCGGCTCCCGGGTCGATTATACGACTTGGTAGTTCCTCTTCAGTTTTTAACTCGATCCTGGGGCGCTTTCCATTGAACAAAACTGACCGGTACAAATTTTCGGAATTTTCGCTGGTCGAATAGAACGCGTCCGTCCTCGTGAACTCACGCTCGGTTGGGAGACTAAAACCGACATCTATCGCGAATGGAACACCAGAATTTCGATAATTCTGGAAATTCCATCAAAGAGGGTGCACTCAAAACGTATTCCTAAATTTTCCAGGAACTTTGCCCGTTCCATTAAATTTCGGACTGGAAATCTCGAAAATTTTGGTTGAATCGGAAAGCGCCCCAGGTCGCCAGGTCGCCTCCCCACTTATAATTTATTTACGTGCCTTGCCAGTCAAACTACACTTTGTAAGAATTTTCCTCTATGTGACCGAATCTTGAAATTTAAGCAGTGCGGTTGATACAAGGCGGCCGGGGGTTATATGGGGCTGAGGATTCACTTTGGATGTGATCAGGAGCCCTGATGTGCTCCTGATGGGCTCCTAATGTGATACAGTTTTTGACGGGGTTAAAGGCGGGGGGAGGAGGGGTATTGGAGACTGAGGTACATTGATATACGTACCAAGTACCATCGATGAACGAAAATTCAAAGATCACCATAAAGGATTTTCGTGGAATGGATGATAGTGTACAGTTGGACTCTAGTCATCATCTCCTGATTACGTTTGGGCAAGGTCTATTCGTTTCATTGTCTTTTTCTCGTTTTCTCTTTTTTGCAGTTTATTTTTATTTTTTAACAGCTATTATTATTTTGTAATTATTGAAACTTCCCCCAAAGACGCCTGCCTGGGGGACTTCTTTTCAAATCAATGTAGCTTTCCTCTGGGCGAAATATTGTTCAAGGTCCAGTTCTATTTGGCAGCTGTTCCTGATTGTGATTGGTCAATTCCTGCCGGAGCCCGCGATTTCCCGCCAAAAGAGCGAAACAAAAATTTATATAGAAAGAAAATTAACATTTTATCCCTCGTTCAGCCTGTTTTTTGGAAATGCAAATGAGTGTTTTTTCCGGCTAGTTGTTTGTATTTTCAGTTTTTAGATCCCATTTAGGAATCGTGATGCATATTTAGCATGCCTCTCCCTGCCATAAAGAGTTGGATGAAGCGGATGTTGACATCGCGGACGGGGTAACTGGATGTGATAAAGGTTATCAAAGAATTTAACTTATTCGTCAGATATTTACATAGTTTATTGCACCTGGAATAAACATGGAACAGGAAGGAGAAGAAAACCTGGATTTTACTACGAAAATTGCCGAGCGTTCAGAGCAGGATTTGCTTCCTCTGAAGGAGGATTTAGCCGAGTGGCTTTCGAGGGTTCTGCAAGAAAAAATCACAGCCGACAACTTTATGGACTGTTTGGAAAACGGTGTCCTGGTTTGTAAACTTGCTCAAATTGTGCAAACAGCAGCGCAGGATTGCATCAAAACGGGAAAATCGGTGAAACCCCTGGCTCCTTTCCCCGTCAAGTATCACCAAAATGCTAAGGCCGGGACATTTTTTGCTCGCGACAACGCTGCACATTTCTTGCAGTGGTGTCGGCAGATAGAAGTTCAAGACTCCGTTTTGTTTGAGTCGGACGGTTTGGTTCTTCAAAAGCAGCCTAGAGAGGTGATTTTGTGTCTGCTCGACGTGGCTAGAGTGGCGGCGGATTATGGCATCGAACCTCCGAAACTCATTAAACTTGAAAAAGAAATTGACGACGAAATTGCTGCTGAAGAGAAGAAGCCGGTGTTAAAACCACCAAAGAAGGACAAGAAAGTCTCGAAGGCAACGAGTATTGACGCCGAGGTAGGAAGCCAATATTCTGCTCTGTGTTTTTAATATTGCAATAACGTGTTGGGTCACGATTTACGAATGCTCTCGCTCAAAGTAACTGGACAGTTAGTTTTGAAAGGGATTAATTATGAAAGCTGTCATGTGGTTAAACTGGTTCGTTGCAATTTTACTGCTGTCCTCTTTGTTTTGAATGACGGGTAGCCATTGTAAAACAAGAAAAATACTGTTGTTAAGGGTGTTATTGTTCAAATTATTGCAGGAATGTGCACTACTTAAAGTTTAATGGACTCAAAGTGCCAAATATCAGCTGTCAAATAAAATGAATATTGAACTTTGAGTGTTTTTTAAAAAAAAAGAAATGCGTAGTATTTACCGTTAATTTCTTGGGTGATAAAGATGTTACATTTTGCTACAAAAGCACTGGCGTCAAGATTTTTTTTAGAAATTATGATAAAGGTCATCAGATGGAATTTTATAAACAATGGTGTTAATGTGTTTGGCGGTGTGGTGTGAATGAAATACAGAACTATAATTGCAACATTAGATGTTATTGACATTTTGAGGAAAACAATGCAGTGGTTATCCCCAGGCAATAATTAAAGGAGCCTCTCTTTGCTTTGCCATTCTCTTTGCTCCCTGTGGTACGTAGCACTGCTGCCAAAGCCTTTACCTGTTGTCATTTTGGAACCGTTCCATGTCCATGCATCCATCCAGTGCTTTCTAGATCTTTGAGAAATTTAATTTACATCTCCATAACTGCTTGAATTTACCCCTCTTTCTTTTCCCCTAAGGGCTCCCTTAGCCTGCAGTGCAGGTGTTTTTCAGTGAGTGCCATTTAAAACAATCCTTTGCTTATTATGCCACTATCTTGGATTTTCAAACAGTGTAAAGTTCAAAGGAATCAAAGGGAGCAGGGAAGGGGCTCCTTCATCTTTCTGTTTGACACCCACACCCTTTGTCCTATTGCTTGTCAACGCAATCTCCTTGTTTGTAACCCAGGATATTTTTTGTAAAATTACTGAGCTCTCACCGGCCTCAAAATACACCTGCTTCATGGGTTAAGGCTCCATTTGAAAACCATTTTTGTGGTGTTATCTTCCTCCTTCCTCAGGGCATGCCAAATCCATTTCCACCTACTGCACTTGATAATAATAATTATTATCAAGTGCAGAAGGTGGAAATTGTGGTCTCCTCTTGTTTAGGAAAAAGACACCCTTAGGATTGCTTGTGTGACATAATTTGCATATGCCCGCCCTGCTCAAAAAAGTGGAAAACGGAACATGGCTTTTCTCCTAGACCACCTTTGGTCAAATGCTAGATTTTAGACTTTTCAAGATGGTTAGATTAAACATTTTTCATTAAGCTTGAGAAAAGGCCTTGAAAGGCTAAAATGGCTTCATGGAGGGCTTCATGGAGACTGCAAGAAACCATTAAAGTTTGATCTTGTAACAACATTAGGATAGCAAGAACAGGGTAGCACACTTGCATCTTCTCCCCTCTCTATGCCTGTAGCACCATTGTGGTATATTGTTTAATTTCAAATGTCGAGTTTGAGTCAGGTTACATTTAATACAAATTAAGAACTCATGTTTAAGGACCTATTGGAAAAGAACTGCACCTGCTAAAATTTTGCACTTGAGCCTCTGTGACCATGATACTTAAAAATTGTAAAAAAATAAAATTGTAAACAGGTTCTTACTTGGAAAAGTTAT
>JAEMWC010001465.1:147500-155146 GCA_016490735.1 Pachyseris speciosa
GCACACCATTTGAAAACACAAATCTAGGCAAAAAAAAAACAACCACAACAACCCTAAATTGCCCAAATGAAGAGCCTGAGTGTGTATTGCCAATAAATTTAAGACGGTAAAAAAGTTGTAGTTAAAATAATTAATAATAAAAGTGAACAATGGTTTGACTGTTCAACAGTCAAGTTAAAGTTTGGGGATAAAAATTCAGCGTATACAATTTTGAAAAAAATAAGATAAAGGTCACAATTAACAGTTAAAACCTGAGACAATAATTGTGAATGGTATTCAAAGGAGCTGAGCAAACAGCTTTGTACGAGTGGAGTCGAGTTTAATTCCCAAACTTGAACTTGAAAATGACCGTTTAACGGTAAAACATTCACTTTTATCACTGATTTTATGTTTTTCAAAGAATGTATTGATTTGAAAAAAAGTTGTACTCATCCTTAATTAACGATGTTTGATATTGCTGGAAATAGCTATTTACTTGAAAAGGTTGTAAAATTTGTTTCATTATTTGGATTGAAATTTTAAGGAATAAAACAAGAGTTTTCAATTTATCATGTTAAGTTTGCAAATTTTTGTGATTTTTTTAAAGTAATTTTTATTGAGTCACAAATGAAGCAATTACCATTGTTAATAATGATAATAATAATAATAATAATAGTTATTAAAAAATGAGAATAATAGTTAATACTATGAATAATTACAAATGTTAATTACAATAACACTAATACATACAAACAATAAATGAAAAACAAAAACTGCGATGCTGCTCAGTAAGTAAAAATTAAAAGAAATGTCTTCTTTACATTGACTTATCAAGTTATCTATTGCGTAAATACATTGATTAACTTTTCCCACTTTTGTTCTCCCTGGCAATATGGAGCTTGATGTTATATACATGCCTTGTCCTGGCGATAAAACCTCTAAGCGTAGGTAGGCCATTCTGACATCTCCTACAGTAGATGTAATATTTTCCCAAAAACAATACATGATTAATTAAAAGAAAATCATTTGCAATATCAAATTTTCCAAAGATTAAGTCTGACTCATTGATTGTTTCAACATACAAGTCATTATCTCTGAGCCAGGACAAGACGTGTTTCCAAAAATCAGAGGATATTCTGCAGGAGAAAAGTAAATGCTTGACAGATTCCACTACTTCTTGACAGAAAGTACAGCTTGGGGATTCAACTAGACCAATACGATTAAGTTTCTCGTTCGTAAAGACGATACAGTTTAGAATTTTGTATTGAAATTCCCTAGTCTTGGATTCTAAAGTGGTTTGAAAGGCTAAAGAATAAACCTCCCAATTAATTGCTGTATTTGAATACTTGTTTGTTAGTTTCTGTTTAGCAGTGGGTGAGATCTGTTTTTGCCGCAGAAAGAGTTGGTAAATCTGTTTAGGAGTGGTATTGAGAATTGGAACCAAATTACCACTTTCCATCCTAATAGTTGGGATGTCTGGAAGGGGGTCAATCACTTTTACCTCAAAAGAAGCTTTGAGATAGCAATGCCATTCTGCAGGAATTGAATTACCGTGGTAATCATACTCATGATAAAAAATCTTTGTTCGGGATTGCCAATAGAAGAGGTAATACCATACGAGAAAGAGTTATTTGCTGATATTAAATCCCCTATCTTAACAATGCCTAGATTTAATATGTCACTTCTGTACATGGCTTTTTTGTCAGAACATAGAAACTTGTTATTCCAAATTATCTCATTAATGATTTCCCGATAACAACTTGGCGTTTTCCCCTTTATGGAAGACCACGCGTCAAGGCACTCCGTGTAATACACTGGTAAGTTAATTCTCAATTTTGTGATCCTGTGGCTAGCTAAACATTTTTCCCAAATACAGACTGGACAGACAAAAATCTCAAATCATGTCAAGTTTGCAAATTTTTGTGATCTTGTGGCTAGCTAAACATTTTCTCCAAATACAGACTGGACAGACAAGGGCAGACAAAAATCTCAAAGATTCAGCAAGTTAAAGTTCTATGAGCAATGATATGCTGGCTTGTGCCATCACCTTGCAAGAATCTCATTTTGATTTTTACTTTCACTTAGCAGTTTCTCTGTATTCACTTATGCAGCCACAGCTTATAATATTAATAACATTACTTTAATGCAGTGGTAGGTACGAAATAAAGCCATATCATTAAAAGAAAGGGCTTATCACTAGTGTTTCATCTGTGTACAAAGCAAATTTCTTAAATCTTGACAGAGCACCAATTTTGCTAGGCTCGATTTCTGCCACTCACTCAGGTCAGGGCTTTCCTCGCTGAGAGAACTCTCTCTGGGAGGAAAGCCTGGTTCTGAGTGAGTGGCAGAAATCGAGCCTACAATTTTGCTCTGCTATCTATAGTCTATATTTGAAAACAAGAGTCACAGGGGCGTATCCAGAAAATCCAGAAAGAGGGGGCCGAAGAAATAAATAAAACCACCTGATGCACAAAGCTTTTTTAAAAATTACAGGAAAAAAGGGGGGCCGTGCCCCCCTCGGCCCCACCCCTAAATCTGCCACTGAGTCACGCTGTCTTTCCCTGAAGAATGAAGGGGAAAAGGAAAAGGAAGGAAGCCAGACTGGGGTCAGCCATGCAAAATGCAAAGCCCTCAAACCAAAGCAAGTTTGAGTATGGGTGGTAGATCAAGTACAGTAGACACTGAAGCAAACTTATGCAGTTGAGCAGAATTTATAATTCTTTCCAAGCACTAAACACCAAAATCAAAACACCAAAGTCGGCTCTTTCAGCCTGCCCTGGCTGCCTACCTGAACCACGGTGGACTTTCACTAACATAGATCTCTTTTAGTCTTTAGACTTTACAACTGCCATTGTTACTGCACTTCACTCTATTATTTTTACTCTAAGCACATACATTGCACATATTTCACTTGATGTGAAAACTTTCGAAATAATACTATGGTATGTAAATAAATAAATAAACTATAATAATTTACATTATAGTCACAACATAATTAAATCTCACTGCGATAAGTGCTGATAATTGCAGCAATTAAAGTAGTTGTATTGACAAGAAAATGCTTGATTCTGATTGGCTTTCTGTATGCCAGTTTGAAACATAATGGAAGCAGAGTCTTGTGTGTCTCCAATTACGGCTATCCAATTTCAACTTCATTCTTAAAATTACTTGACTGGATAACTAAGCTGCATGCACATCAGTAAAGCATGCACACACGGGTTTTGTCAGTAAACTTAAAGGAATAAATCCTTAATGATTGGAATTTAACTTTACTTGAAGCGTAAAATTTGATTTACAAAACCTTCTAAATGACCGAGATGAAAACTTTGGTTAACTCCTAATCCTGGGTTGGCATTTATCGGCTTTCAATAACTTTTACATAGACTCAAGTTATCATCCTGACTTTCATTACAGAACTATAATAATCAATAATTAATTGAAGGCCTTGGAGTATAACCAACCTATGACGAATTTTGGGTCGTTTTTCGATTTTGCTTGGATTTGTCCGAATTTCTGCATGTGAACTGCAATTCGATTGAAAAGCATTGTTTGGTATTTTTTTCAACGATTTTTTTTTTCATTTTGGAGATATGTGTGCAAAAAATGCATTTTTTTCTTGCACACACAAAGAAACCAACCTTCCACAAGAGTGGTTTGCAACCTGCATTACATCTTCTTTCAATCAAATTGTAGTTTATTCTCAAAAATTCAGACAAAGCCAGGCAAAATCGAAAAATGACCCAAAATTTGATATAGGTTGGTTATGCTCCGAGCCCTTCAATTAATGCAAAGCATGTGTCCCCAGTTGACAATTCACCGTCCTTGCTCTCCTATTGCTAGTTTAAATCAATCAGGCACTCTTTTTGCTGAGAAATAAACAAATGACACAAATTCAATATTGGTAATACTGAATTTTGTATTGCATACCCAACAGTAACTTCAAATCACCTTGCATAATTCCTCATCTCTTGATCCACTCAGTTCCAATACAAAACAAATGCCTACTGATAGATTAATATTATTGGCCTAGATATTTTAGAAAGCAAAGCTCTTGGGGCCAGTTGTTCAAAGCAGAATTAAGCTTATCCTGGATTAGTGTGAATTTTGAATCCAGTTTAGTTACTGTTGAGTAAAAACATTTCCAAAAGATTTTCACCTTTAAGTTTTATTGGAATTTAACTTTACTTGAAGCGTAAAATTTGACTTACAAAACCTTCTCAATAAGCGAGATGAAAACTTTAGTCAACTCCTAATCCTGAGTTGGCATTAATCGGCTTTCGAACAACTGGGCCCTGGTCTATAATTTCTTGGGAGTACTTTTTGATAAATTCTAAATTGGTGGCTTTGTGATTTGTCACTGAAATGACAATTTCCAGTCTTACTTTCTTCTTGGTGAGTACTTTTTACATGTTGTTATTATTTTTTTAATAATGGGTCTCTTGTTACACACTGTAACAAATTTTGACCATCACAATTTACAATAATTTTAAATATATTTACTAATTAATTGAGTTTAACATTACTTAGATCTAACAGTCCTAAAGATTTCAGCTCCAACACTCTTTCACCTCTTTCATCCAACAGTCCACTGCAAATAAAAAATAAACCATTAAAAAAAGTTGAAAATTGTCACATTAGTAGGAGTCATCTTTAGAGAGACCAGGACTCAACTGCATCAGTAGAAATAAATATGCTGCAATGTTACTTGAATGACTACAGTTCCAGTCTTAATTAAATCTTTCCCATTAAACTACATCTGGACTTAACACCAGTGAACAAGTTGTTTCCCAACTGTGCATATTTAGTTACTATGAAGGAGGAGATGGGGGCAGCAGGACCACTTTGACAGCTTGCTTAATCCAGGATTAACGTAAACCTTGGTTGCAGTTTTTAACTTTTGGATGAAAGTTTCTTTTTCCTGCTTTTTGCTTTTCAGGATTGACATCCTCTAAATATAAAATTTTGTAGAATATCAGCATTGAATAACATTTGTGGGTAGAGAAATAAACTCCTTGGTTAATTTTTAATCTTGGATTAGGGTTAATTGGCTTTCAAGCAACCAGGCCCAGAACTAGAAGTCCAGGGCTTAAGGGTTTGTCTTTTACTACTCAGTACTCAGTACTCAGTCTTTTAGTATTGTAAAAATCAGCCACTCAACATTATGGGATTTCTTTGTTACGCTCTCTTTGTGGTGTTTGTTTTTACCATCACCACTTAAAAGCCCCTTTTGATGAGAAGACAGTAGTTTATATGATCATTGCAGTTATGGCCACAACTTAAGCAGTAGTGAAAATAAAGCCTGAAAAAATTCAGGCTTGAATGGGATTTGAACCCACGACCTCTGCACCAGTATCACAGTGGTTGTGGGTTCAAATCCTGTCCAAGCCTGAATTTTTTCAGGCCTTATTTTCACTACTGCTTTTAAGTAGTGGTCATAACTGAGATGATCAGTCACATTATTCATTATAAATAGTTACTTATCAATAACACTATTTTATAACCTTCAGTCCTCCTTCTGAGGGGCCATGCTTCAAAGCTTCTTTCTCAGCATCCTCTCTTCTTTTCTGCTGTCTTTTGAGTCTTTCAGGATCTTTGACACCACGACTTTCAGCCTGATAACGAAACAAGTGCACATGCATTTTTTTTTTCTTTCATTTCCCCAATACTACACTTAATTGGTTTAGAAGAGTTAGAGTAACAAGAGAGGAAGAGAATGGTTCCTGCTTGGAAAACACCTTTTTTCAGTGATTTCAAATCTTTAAGGAAGATGGAACCATAGGCATAGCTAGCTGAAGCCTGGTCATTATGACTGCAAAGCATCACAAAATTAGCTGTCAAAAATTGTGACAATAAACACAGCAAGCAACTGCAAACATTTGCAATCCTGTGGTGGCTTCAAAACCGCAAACAACTGCAGTGGACAGAACCATGCATCTATTACCTACAATTTTGACCATGATTTTGTACTTGAAATCATGCCATCGTGCAAATTCTACAATCATGAAATTATCAAAACATGTTGCAGTATATAGTTCACATTTACACAACCCTGTTACTTACAAAGTACTACTATTCAGTGAGAATACATGTACCGGTACATCACTTAATAAACCAATTTACAAATCAAATGTAGGCATTGTACTCTACGCAAACATTTGCACTTGAGCAGGCGAGCAATAACTGCAATCATCAGTAATAGTTGCTATCATATGGAAACAAGGCTCAACGCTCAACTTTGTTACGGTACTGTGCATCATAAATAACAATTTGATAGCTTTCTTAATTGAGAGAATATTTCGTAACATTTTCTCATAAGTTTGTTCTTACTTGTTGCTGTCTTCTCAATGCAGCTTCTTGTTGTTGACGTCTTCTAGTCTCCTATTAAAAGGTTTAAAAAGCTACAATATGACTGTCACCAACAGGGAGATCTGTGAACATTTTTATCCCTGTATTCAACAAATTAAATCATGGAGTAAGAGTAAGGCTATAGTGACATCACTCTTAACTGTCATCAGCAATTATTTACTTATTTCATTAAATAAATAATTATGGTACAGATGTTGTGGCTTTGAGAAATTTTTGTTAGCTTATTTATGGAGTCCTCAGTTCTACTGCATTTTCATATAAATTACCAAAGTCTAGCACAAAATACACTTCTAGTACATTAATGTATGTGTTTAGGGATTGGGGGGTGGGGTGGGCGGGGAGGCTTAGGTGGGGGCTTTATTTAAGAGTCCTAACATGCTGATGTCACAAAAACTATAAAGTTTGTGAAATTATGGGATTTGCTCAGATATTCGGACATAACATGATAAAAAAGACCTACTTGCCAATAATCTGCATTTTTTACAGTTTGAGAGTGAGATATTACTGGTAGCACCATTATGCTCTGCTGACTCTATACAAATCCTTCTAAATTTTACTTAGGTCATAATGTTATGAACCATAAGTAAAATTTACAAGGATTTGTATGGAGTCTTCAGAGTGTAACATTGCTAATATCTCAGAGCTAATTTGCCTTTGCACAGTGATTTTGTTATCCATGTGTCCTGCGTCTCTGACGTATAGAAATCCTAAAAGACGAAAACTAATTTACGTCATGTGTCCTCCAGGATGCAACATGACAAGATCAATGCTTCTAGGATCAAAAGTCAAATGAAATAATGAACAAAACAATGAGCCCTTCGCATTTCTTATAAAACATATCCCTATATCTTGGCAATATTAACTTAACTACTAATTGTACTTTGTCAGGACTTCTGATAGCGGCCTAAAAAATAATATTGCAATCAATCACACTTGTAATTCAAAGATCATCTCATATTTCTTTAAAAAATGTTGCAATTTGAACAAAAATAACGTAACAACAAATCAATATAAAATAAGGATTTATTAATTCCTTTAACTGTAACATTCCTTATTCAACCTCTGAAAACACTGAAAATTTGGTTGGAAAACGTGAAAAGATGACATATAAAATCGCGAATATTATGTAAGCAATCTTGGCTCATTTACAGTCAGTCAGTTTAGGTAACTTAACATGATGCAACCATTACGTCAAATTGCTCTCTGTTGTACAATGTAATTGTTACTTTTTTATAGTGATTGTGGTACATCGTATTGACTTTTAAGTATCAATTTTATGACTTCCATGACTTCCAGGCACA
>JAEMWC010001466.1:0-35000 GCA_016490735.1 Pachyseris speciosa
AAACAACTAACCGTCGCGTGATTGTTATGCCTTTCGACCTTTGGACTATGTGGTTTGCTTTAACCAATGAAAACACCGCCACGTGCCTGCTATTGTGCATTGGCCAATCAAAACACCGGAACGTAATTGTATTGTGCATTTTTCTGCACAGGAAAAAAAGACTGAAACCTAACACATTTCATAACTCGTGATACTTACAGTATCCCGAGTAAAAAAATTCGATCGGCGACAGGGTACGCATATCAAAATACAAACGAAAAATATTCGACAAAGAATACACACCGAACTGGACTGAAGAAGTGTTTGTCGGCGCAATTTTAAAAAGCGAACCACTTACCTACGGCCTCGTGGGACGGGAAGCTTTCTTCGAAGAAGAATTTTTGAAAATTATACTGACCAGACTGTGTTTCCTCCAATTGAAAGAGACTGGCGCTGGTGAAATGGTCGGGTTATCCTAATAAATTTAATTCGTGGGTAAAAATAAACAAATTGTCTGACGCGTCGGACAGCAAAAAATTATTTCAAATTACAATGGAGTGAAATTAGCATTTGTCTAACGCGTTTAATGCACTTGTCACCGGCTTCCCCGCGGGTCAACCACCGGGCCTACCAGGGAGATACGTGGGGGAATACAAGGAGATGGATGGGATTCTTTGCCCGAGGGTAGGGGAAAATCTTGACATTGTTTTACTATCAAAGTTTAGGGGGTGGGGGAATTCACAAGTTTGAAAAGGATGTCACGGGGATTTTCAGGTGAGAGGCACTTCACCCAGGGGACTTTGTCTTGAGAGATTCCCCGATCCCCTGGGGAAATTCCTCAAGTTTGCTTGACTGATTTTAGCATCCCCCTGGTTAGCCCGGGGGTCAACCCCACGGGGAAGCCGATGACATGTGCATTAGACAAACATTCTGTTATTTAATCAATTATTAAATAACAGAATTTTCCAACAAATCAGAAACAAGCAGACACGTCTGGCATAAAGTTAACTAAAAAGTAAAAAGCGCTTCTTGCATATTAATCAGTTGTGTAGGCTTTTATTTCAACCCTGCAGTGTGTAACAATCGCCTCCGGAAGAGGATGCTGCCCTCCGCCGGATTGTAGTGAAACCCGCGAGTGTCAATCCAAAAAAATTGGCGGCCGCCCTTCGGAATGCGAAAAGAAGTCTCTCTTTGGAATCCATGTTAACTGCTGTAATGGGTTTTGTGTGTGCCATTCGTATCAACCAGGTATATTTTTTTAGATTCAATTTTATCCAGTAGTTGCACGCAGTAGATAGTTTTTGTCTATTATGGGGGTCAATTTTTCGAATTTTCGCCCCTATTTTATGGTCAAATTTGGCGTCCCCCATAATTCCCAGTCATTTTTTCAACTTCACTCATATTTTCATGATAGCCAAATTTGACCTGAATCTATCATGAAAATATGAGGAAATTTTCGAAAAAATGTGCGTCATAACAGACAAAACTATCTACTGCAATGCTGTGAAAGCATGTTGAGTGGTTGATTATTTAATCTGGTTTAATCTGTTTCAAGTCTAATTATGTGTTGATTTCTCTGTATTTAACACTCTCGACGAGGATGAAATCCATTGATTAGCGCACCATGGCAGCAGTAAACATCGAAATTCAAGGCGTAGCTCCGTTTGATGACAATTTAGAACTTATATAGCGCATTTTCCATGTGTGTATGATCAAATGCGCTTTACAAGCAGATGAAATTGGAATTTGAAATGTTGGTTTTTGTGGAGAGGGGAAAACCGGAGAACCCGGAGAAAAACCTCTCGGAGCAGAGAAGAGAACCAACAAGAAATCAACCCACATATGACGTCGAGTCCGGGAATCGAACTCGGGCCACATGGTGGAAGGCGAGTGCTCTCACCACTGCGCCATCCCTGCTCCCCAATCAATTGCAAAGGTAATTGCAAAGGCAATTGCAAAGGTAACTCGTCAGCGTTAGCGCCACGGTGGAAGAAGTGGCTTAAGTCGTTTCAATATTTTCTGTTAGTCAATGAAGTGGTGAATAATGCACAAAAGAAGGCCGTGCTACTTCACACAGCGGGAATAGAGGTTCAGGACGTGTATAAAACGTCAAGCGACCCAGTCCCGGGTGTTGGAGTTGAAGAAGTTATAGCTACGGAATTCGAGGTAACACTGCGCCCTCTAAACGTATACTTTGCCATTAAGTTTAACGATCCTTACGAGAGACATGAGTTCAGAAATATGGCTCAACAGGAGGGCGAGACAGTGGATCAATTTATAGTCCAAATACTTCAGAAAGAAGCACATAATTGTAATTTTATTCATGCAGATGTTGACATTAGAGATTAGGTCGTAGATAAATGCCGTTCATCAGCTTTGAGAAGAAAATTCTGGGCAAAAAAGGTCTCACATTAAAGAAGGTGCAAGAGGTAGCCCGAGCGATGAAAGCGGGAGACCTGCAAGTTAAGAAAATGGGAGCACATGACGTTGAAGACGGAGGAACCATTGGGGGTGAATAAAATTAGCCGAAAGTCCACTTCAAAACCTGTCAAGCAGTCAAAAAAGAAGTCAGGTCAAGTCAAGGGGCTCTGCTACTGATGCGGTTAAGAGGGACATTATGGCCGAGATAGAGCTTGTCCAGCTCGCCAAGCTGTGTGCTCAAAGTGTAGCAAGGTGGGTCATTTTGCAGATGTATGTAAAACAAAGACTGGTAGTAGTACTGTGAGTGGAAACAGTTTGAGGGGCCGAAAGAGAGAGCCTGAAATTGCAAGATATGTGGGGGAGGTTGCTGTGGATGAAACAGATGATGAGGTACTAGGACTTTTTACAGCGGAGGAGTAGGGAAAGGAAGGGCTTGTACCAATGTTAGTGTCAGTGTCACTTGACAAGTTAAGAAAAGCTGTAAAATGCAGCTAGACACAAGTGCCACAGTATCCATCTTGCCTGAGACCTTATACGCCTAGGAGTTTAATAAGTGGCCCTGTATAACACCAAGATCAAGTTGAAGGCTTAAAATGGAATTGAAATACCTGTCTATGGTGAGGTTCATCTACCTGTGACCTATGAAAAGCAGGAAACCCCTTGCCCCTGATTGTAGTTGATGGAGATGGTCCTCCACTTCTAGGAAGAAATTGGTTAAGGGAACTCAGCTGAATTTGGAGCAGCATCTTCCTTGTAAGCAAGAATGAAGGCCTGTCAGATGTCTTGGATCGTCACAAGGCGGGTTCAGCCAAGGTCTGGGTACCATTAAAAGAGGGTGCCAAGCCATTGCTAAACAAAGCCCAGCCAGTACCTTATGCCTTGCTTCATAACGTTGAGGAAGAGTTGGATCGTTTGGAGAGTGAAGGAATAGTGGCCATCTTCGGTCCGAAGACAGCACTATCTAGCAACAGCAAGGATGCAGCGTTGGGCAGTCATTTTGCACGCTTACAATTACCAGGTGGAGTACCTTCCATCTACAGACCATGCCAATGCAGATGCATTATCACGTCTTCCTTGAGACAAGTAGCCTCTCCCAGAAGAAGCCGAAATGTTCTTCTTCTTCTCAGGCCTGGATGAATTGCCTGTTGACACATCAGATATCAGCAGAGGCATTACAGCAGACTCAGTGTTGTCAAGAGTTTTGGAATACACCCTCTCAGGATGGCCAAATTATGTAGCTGATGAGGAACTCAAACCTTACTTTATGTGTACAGTTGAGCTAACAGCAGACAAGGGATGTGTCTTGTGGGGTATGCGAATCGTCATTCCACAGTCATTAAGGAACAGGCTATTGCAAGAATTAAGTTAAGAGCATCCAGGTATCGTCGCCATGAAAGCCATTGTCAGAAGTTGTCTCTGGTGGCCTAATCTGAATGCCGAAATTGAGCTGGTGGTGAAAAGCTATGAGGTGTACCAGTCAGCACAGAAAGCGCCTCCCGATGCACAATTAGGCTGATTTAGCAAAGACAACATGACGACTCTGACAACGGCGCGCGCAGATCTAAAGGCCCCGGCAGACGAGGACACATTGTTGCGGACACATTGTTGCGCATTTTTCTTGGGTGAGCAAACGAGCCGGACACGACGCAAATGTTGTGTTTCCATAATGCGCAAACTAGGAAACAGTTGTTGTGGACACAAATTTTGTGTCCGCAACAAATGTTGCGCGCGCGGGCAAATAGGGAAAAATTTGTGTCCGCAACAACGTGTGGGCCTTAACAACCGACTTGACAGAGCAGCAAATAGAGCGACGGAAGTCGTGTTCAGTCATTTCCGCGTGCTGTCACCTTCTCATTTGACGTTGCGTTGTCTTTGCTAACTTTGCCTATTTTAGCCGTGGAAGTGGTCTACTCGGGTTTGGCAAGGAGTACACATTGATTTGCAGAGAAGGATGGCATTGATTTCCTAGTTGCGATTAATTGACACTCATTCCAAGTGGATTGAGGTGGCCCATATGACCTCTTCAACAAGGCAAAGCACTATCGAACAGTTGAGAATGTGGTTTCTAGCCTACGGGCTCCCCGGAAGACGTCGTTTCGGTCAACGGTCCGCAGTTCATACCAAGCGAGTTTGTCAGTTTGCTGAAGCTGAATGGAATTAAGCAGATAGTGACGCCTCCTTATCACCCGTCGTCCAATGGGGCAGTGGAAAGCACAGTGTAAATTCTGAAGCAGGCATTGAGGAAGCATTCCAGAAGTGTACGAAGGTGAGGGCAGAGAGCTCGCAATGTTTTCGCCACGAGTCTCGCCATGCGCCTATTGTCAGATCAATCTGTCATGATGTCGACGCTTAAAGTGCACCTAACCCCACAATATTTTTTGCGCTAATATAAAACTTTGAACCTATTCCAGAAACATTTAGCCTTTTGGACTTTTTTTATGGGTTTCAACACTGGCGATAAATTAAGCATCATTTGGTACACGACCGAGTCAGAAGGGGCGTGGGTATATTCCTGATCAGACGTCACACACTGCTGTGCATGCATGTCTACAGACTTACGGAGGTGCAAATAAGTTTGTAACGTCAAATCAGAAATATACCCACGTCCCTTACCAGCTCGGTCGTGTGACAGATGATGGCTTCATTTCGTAACTTTTACAACCTATTAAAATTCAAGATTTCGTTTAAAAAGACGCTAACAGAAAAGTTTATTTTAGAGAAAAATATTTTTTGGGGCTAGGTGCACTTTCACAGTATGACTGCGAATTGTCCCATGAAATCAGGCCATCTGTGCGAGCCAGCCAGTCCGAGATAGCGCCCAAACCCTGAAATCGCATGGCATCACGTCGATACTCACGGGACTGAGTTCGTTAACAAACGACACGATTAGGATGCGTTCTCCTTCGTCGAACGGACCAAATAAACCTAGCTTTTCTACGACTATCCGTTCCATTTGTTTATGGGCGAGACTCTTCTTCTGTGTATCTCTTGTCAGTCTTTTGTAGTTATGTATCTTGAAATTTGTTTCTTCGTTTAGCCGTTTTCTTCCCTGCTAGCAGAGGCCTCTTTTCCTTGTATTCAGCGTGCGGGAGAAAAGATACCTCTGCCATGGGTCGAAATAGTCTTTGATTAAGCGGCCGTCCGCGGTCGTGGACGGAGGTTTTAAAACGCATGCTCCTTTTATTGTTTGCTGACTGATCATGTGCTAAACGCATTACGTGATGATTCGGTTGCTAAAAAAACCGCGGCGCATGCTCAACACACACCCTTTCGACCCATAGTAGAGGTCTCTTTTCTCCCGCATGCTGAATACAAGGAAAAGAGGCCTCTACTAGCAGGAAAGCCGTTTTCATGATCGTCACTTTCGGTCCTAAGGTACGGTATACGTGTTTGTTGATTGTAATTACATACGCGAAATATATAGCAAGCGTTAAGTACTGGTCGAGCAGGAATTCAGCCTCACACCTACAACTCTGAAATTGGCAATTTGCCAATTTTCCGAGTTAAAAATGCCCATCGCACAGGCCCTTGAGGCAGGGTACGCTGCTTTTAAGGACAAAAATCACAGTCTTTGGCACGTTCCCAGTCACTGCCGTGATAAGTGACATCTTGAAATTCAAAAAACATCATGGCATTACGCTCCGATAGCACAAAATCTCACCATCTATATTATAAATGCTTTTCCTTTTCTTTCTTGAAGGTTACTTTTAATTGAATTAGTATTCCAGAATCTCATACTTAATTGCAGTACTTTCGAAATGCGATCATTACGCACTCAATAGTCGTCGTGCGTCCTCGTGTGTCCTTGAGAAAAATGGTGGCTTTTCCAGCTTTTATGTGATAAAATCACTAAACTGTGTCTTGCTATCAATGTGTTGGATAACATATCCCCTGATTTTCACCAACTCGGCCTGCGGCCTCATCGGCTGGGTATCACGTGAGCGATGTACCGCGTAATTCCGCATGATGATGCGTTTCATGCTTATCTTTGGTTGCAAGCAAAGGGTCTCATTGAAGATGGTTCCGTGTAATTTTTTTTATTATCACATTTAAGAACATAAAGAATAAGCAAACTTCAAATAGTAGCAATCATAATTTTTATGACTCAGATGTAATGTTCAAAACTTGGCCTTTCTAGATAAATTTGTCTATTCATTGTCTATTATTACTTTTTGGTCAGTTTTTTTCTTTTCTTGGGAAATATTGCCAAGGGAGTTCAGTCCCACTGCTCACTTTTTAAACGTTAACATCACTTTTTCTATTTGGAGTTTGCTCCGTGGTTTAAAAAAAAAAGGATGTTTAACGAGTTTTCAGTAATTTTTACTGCCCCTCCTAAGGTTTTAAAATGAACAATCGATGAAACCTTTGCTTTAATTTTGGTAAAAACCTATAAATATTACTTCACACATTATCTGGTGTGAGTATTCTATTTTACTGTCTCCGACAAAAGCAACTGAACACAATGCAAGCTTTCCAAGCTTTGAAAAAGCAATTCATGAAATAATGAATTAAACAAACTACCCCCCCCCCTCTTTTAATCCCCTTCTCTAATAAGCCCCCGTTTGGAAGTCAGTTTTTGTAATAAGCTCCCCCTCTCTAATAAGTCCCCCCCCCCCCCCATCCCTTTTGGGACACGAGATTTTGTAATTATTCCCTCCTATTCCCTCTTACAAAATACAATCTATCCTGGCGTTATATTTAATTGAATGAATAGCTTTAATCATGGTTGTTACTATATTTAGTATATTTTATTATACTTAGGGTTATATTAAATGCACGAATAGTTTTAATCACGGTTGTTAGTATATTTAGGATATTTTTAATTTTTATACTTAGCTCACGCCCCTACTGGAAACCAGCTATTGTTTTTTTACATTGTTGAATAGGCTAGCGTAGTTCTTATCTATCTTATCTACAATTTAGTTTAGTTGGTTTGTTTTTAAAGTGCATATGAAGCGAAATTTTTCATTATCTTGTTTGAAAGAGCTTTCAAAATGATGAAGAACGCCGTTTATTTTATTGTGATAGTTTATTTTATTGTGATAACACTTTCTTATATTTGTGCTGTGTAATGTCCATATTTGTTTGCACCCACTGAATGAACATCAAGAGCAAATAGCAGATCTTGGGGAGGGAAACTCTGATTTTATCCTTTGGAAAGGTAGAGGTTTGGTAATGAGTATGTTGCTATGGTGACATCATCATCACTATCACAATGTGTAGTTCTGGCAGCACATCAACCCTGCAAAATTTCAACCCTGTAGACTTAGTATTTGCACAGATATTCCATATTTCGTGATTTTACTCCATTTTGTGTCCACCTTGTGACGTCACTAATTTGCATAAATCAAAATCTTGAATAACTCGGCAACGAAGAGTGCTACCACAATAAAATAAACGCTGTTCTTCATCATTTTGAAAGCTCTTTCGAACAAGCTAATGAAAAATTTCGCTTCATATACACTTTAAACAAATTAATATACAATAAAACGCACAATACTGTTTCCTACTCGGTATTAAATAATACAGTTTATCCTGCAGTTGTTTGAGATTTGTACAGAAACTATTTAACACGAAAACGAAGTGTTCAAAGATTGGAAATAAGCCCCCCTCTCCAATACGTCCCCCGTTAATAAGGCCTGAAATTTAATAAACCCTCCGGGGGGCTTAATAGAGCTTTTACGGTATACATTAGTCTGTAACCACCATTCAAACAAGTGTTGTGTTGCAAATATCACGCAGAATCAAGAAGATCTGCTATAAGGGAGCGTGCTCCCTTGGCCCAGGAAAATTGTTTTTAATCTTGTATAAATTTTCAGACCTCACTGCGTGAGCCATTTCGCCATGCGCCCTTTGACATTACCCCCAAGTGTGAGTATATAGAGTTCTAGGCCGGGCAGCAAAGCTATCTTCCAACGATTAGGGTAGCACGTTTAGTCACAAATAAAAAAGAAATACGTCGAACATCAAAGCAATTCACCATCAGCTAGAAATGACGCGCTCAGAAATTTGTCTATCTTTCACAAAATTATACACTCTAAATATGAAATACTTCGGGGGCCTAAATTCAATACGTCTGGACTATAGCACCAGCTAGAAAAGTGATAAATCTCAGCTGCGATTACTTCGTCTTAGATCCTTAGGAAACGTTTTTGACGTGACAATAAAGGAGAAATATGCTATTTAATAATTCATAACTTGATGTTGTCAATCCTGTACTATAGAAATAAATACATCAAAAAATTGCTTAATTGGCTAATAGGATATCATCAGCAGTTTCTACAGAGCGCAACCTGTTGAGGTTGATAGTCCCGGCAGGGACAGAGACGCATGCGTGTTGGGTCCCTTCCTACACAACTGTATAATAAGGACATCGATTGTGTGGTACAAGTCTGGTCAGTGGGATTGTATGAAGGCTCAACTAGACTCTCTGCCCTCGCTTGTCTTGAGCAGGATATTCCAAACCTAGAAAAAGAAACGTAACTTAGAACACAAGTTTTTATGTTAATTTACCAAGTATTTTTACAATGAATCTGTTTCTTGGAGTATTGTGGGTATAATATTTGTCCTCAAGGCATCTCCAACAGCAAAATGAAATTCCAAACTCGTTTTGCCAAACAGCTGTAAGTGACTATTGGTTACATACCAAAGGGACACCATAGAACTAAAATTAGTGCACTAAATCTCAATGAAGTAACATTCTTCCTTTTCTTCTCGTTTCAAACGAACTTCAACCTCCCCACCGCATTCTCCTCCTGTTCTATATGGCTTGTGCGCATATGCTAGCTAATTGTATTCACCTAAATGAAAAAAAAAAAAAAAAAAGACAGCGGAGTGACTTCGTAACATGGTACTCTTGCCTGTTTCTTTACTGCTGAAAACTTACTTTTCAAACTCTTTGAACGAGTTAATATGATTGAAATAAGAAGGCTCGCATAACAAACCTACAAAAAACAAAACAATATATTTTACTTAGTGACTGCAAATGTACCTGCATCAACGAAGAGCCATGACCTCAGGAGATTAGGGGTTTAAATTCGCATTTGCATCAATCTATCTCAAAAACAAATAGTAATGATCTCTATATCGAATTTTAATACAGACACATTTTCTTTTGCCGGGCGAATATTAACTAATGAACAACGAAAAGGTAGCTTTTAGTATGCGTTAAGCATGGGACAATGAGGAAACTCTAATCCCCTTTGTAACCGAGCCAAGGTAGGATGCTCTTTCCAGTGAGTAGTATGTTCCTGTCTGACACACAATTTCTGTATACTGCTAAGACTAGCAGTGACAAAAGCGTCCTGTTTCTCATCGTGTGCTTCCTCTCTTTACCATCACGCAGGACAGTTTGGACGTGGCTGATCATAGCCTTAGGATAGGAACCCATTTTATGCATGAACCAACGGTAAATTACCGACCAGGAGTTCAGCTTTCGTGAGGAGCGGTTAACCCGCTAAACGCTAAAGCGAACGGCGAAAGGAGACGCGAAAAATAAGAACCTCTGGTCACGGCAGTTAAGAACCTCACTTACATGCAATTTCTAAATAACATATCTCGCTAAACCTGTTTTGTGCAGTGTTTGTTTCGTTTCATAATTTGACATGTTCTGCACATGTCGCGGTGATGCCTAAAACCCGCTTGAGATGTCTCGCTCGCATCTCGTGTAAACAGCAAAATTCGTGAGCGGAGTTTCCTCAACCCCGGTCAAAAGAATAGCGTCTGTAAATAGTGTTTAATTTTGTTAATTTCTGGTTCAATTTAATCGATGGTGTTTGGGCGAGGCAGCCAAAGACAAACACAAGGTTGTCGTCTGTGTTGGGATTTCCGGTAAACAGAGAGATCACTGCCTCATCCATTTTGTACATGAAATGTCGAGAAGAAGTGAAGAAATTCGAAAAGCGCTTCGAGGGACAGAATGTTTTAGAAGGTAAGGTAAACAGAAGCTTACGGAACAAAAGGAGGGTGGAAGTTCGCCGACCACAAGCAGTGGTACTGCCAGGAAAAAGTCCGCAGTGAAATCTCCACCCCACGTTCGACCGAGATCGCTTTTAAACCAAATTTATTGCCCCCTGAACTTCAAGTTCAGAACGACTTGGTTGTACCATTCAAGAAGATCACTTCATCGATCGTGGTGTGATGATCGGTTTTCTTTGTATCCAATGCAAATACAAGGACCGCAAACGCATCCAATGAAGTAAAAGGCTCTTCCCGAACAGGTTTCACTTCTAAAATCTCCGAAAATCCAGAATTCAGCGCGTATTATACTGCACCTCTAAATGCCTGCTCAAATGCACAGCCTTCCACCACCATTTTTGTTTTCTACGCCCTCCTCGCGCTAAAAACCGGTTTTATGGCTACTGGGGTGCATTGTCTTCGTTTAACCAGTGAAATTGAGTTTAGATTGTTTTCACTAGGAAAGAACTGGCACTGACTACGCTAACCAATCGGCGTCCGTGTTCAAAATTTCGAATCATGGAAGTGCGGTTCTCTACCGCCGTGACCAGTGGCTTCGCCGCTCGTAGAGATGAAGCCAAAAAAAAAAAAACCCTCTGGCACCCAGGGTACGTCCTTTAAAGAGGAAAGAGAAGTAGCTTTTATACATGTGGCCCCAAGGACATTGCAAAGATGCGGAATTCAGGATTTTATTGAACATTTTTTCGCGATCGCTCGACTAAACCGACATACAAAATTGTAAACTACGGTAAATATATGTGACCAACGAACTTATCGTGACGTTAAACGCACGTTGCTTTCTTGTTTTTAGACAAGGTTGATCAATTCTTGGCATCAATACTATACCGTTATTTACGCACGCCTCCTTGCAGGAATTTCCTTTAGAGCCTACCATCAAGTGCATTTCTTTCAGAGGTGGCCAGTGTTCATGGAATTCACAAAAATTCTAGAACAAATAAAAACGAATAAAATAGCTCAACATATATATACGCTGCCAAAATCAAGTTCTATGCCAGTTGAAGGGTTACCAATATTTCTCTTTTTGTGTATAGTTGCGTTCTTTAATGTAGAACAAAGCTTACCTCTTTTTAAGTTCGAAGGCTGCGAAGCCTGCTCTAGGGATTGGATAGGTTAGGAAAACATTCACAGTTTTCATAGAAGCAATGGACTCTGATGTTGTATGAAGTGTCCTCTGATAGTGGAGTAAAGGACCAGTGGCTGAAGGAGGGGTGGGAGGGGAGGTTGAGAGGGTACGAAAATGTAAATGTGACCTGTCCCCAAAGGAATGATTTGCAATGAAATTCGTAAGTCATTGTGACAAAGTAATGTCCTTGCTTGGTAGCTATGGAGATAAATGAAAAGCATAAATGAAGGGCTGAACCCGACTGCATTTTGTTTTGGCTAAAACAATCAGATTTCACATCTTTCGTATTTGGTCTCTCGATATTTCTAGCGTTTTTATTCACTAAAATATAAATAACATGGCAAAAGACAGCCTATCTCTTTAACCTACCAGTTTTTCAACGAATATATTAACACGTTCAAGCATGCCCTTTGTTGTCCATTCGTAGGGAAGAAATGGTGGTATCTAAAAGGAGATACCAAAAATACAATGTCACCTGAAAGCAAAAGTCCAAAAGTCTCCAATTCAAAGGAATTATGACTGCTTTCTGTAAGTGTAAGCCCAGAACAACTGTATATCAAGTATGATTAAGCCTTAAAGTATTTTGTAGCGATGATGCTGCAACTTCAAAATGGTGAGTGTATCGGGTTAATTAAAGTTTAAAATGACATTTTTTTGTGGGGGGGGGGGGGGGGGGGCGGGGGGGTTCTTTGGAACATTTTTGCCGCTAGTGATACAGACTATAGTTTGAGTCAGCTACTTTGTATTCATCTTCACACATTGTTTTCACATTCTGATCCCAGAGGTGCACAATAACAACATTAACAACATGAGCTTTCAAGATCAAGAGTTTTTCGTGTAAGCTTCAGAAAATTTTTTCTTATTGAAAAGACGTTCTTACCTTTTTGGATATGACTTCCTGTATTGTGGATTCCACTAAACTAAGATCATTTATGTCAATGGTGTATACGTAGGGCTTGCCAATGAATGTTTCCATATAAGGGTGTTGTGATGTCAGCTAAAGGAAGAAAAGAGCATTATATAAACAATGGAAACTGTTTACTCATCTGCTGACCATATGTCTCTGATCCTAGGACAGGAGTGTGTAGAGAAACTCCTTCGCAATTTCAAGGGTTTTTTTATCTTTAATTATAAAAAGAAGCCTACTTTAACCTTAATAAGAGTCATTATAGTATGTGTAGCTGGTGAGGTATTACATCAGACGACGTCGTAACTGATTGAAATCGGCCATTTTTGCTCTTTCATGTTCTATCATTCTTTTTTTTTCCTTTTTCTTAGAAGGGTCACTTAAATTGATTTGAAATCTGCAAGACTAGAACATGTCTACTTTTCACGTAAACCGTCAGAGAATTAAACAGGAAAATCCAAATGTATTTGGAATTATCAGATCCAGAAATTCAACTGAATCTTGACCGTGGTTTGACTGAATGTATTTGACGAACATGGCCAGAAATCTCGGACATCACATTTCGTGCGACTTACATTCACGCTGTAGCGTACTGGCCTTAACGGCTGATTTAAGCAGTGACCTCCGGGCTCATATTTTAAGGACAGTTCGAGGGGTGAAATACAAATATGTTTAATGGTCAAATGGATGCCGCTGGCTGAAGATATTGCCAAAACGAGCAATGGTGGACAAAGTCCACGAAAAAAGCTATCGAACGATGCCTTTTGAGGGACATTTGAGGCACATTTGGCCGAGATATTGCTTGTTGAACTCAGAGCAAGAACGTCCGGTTTAGAGGTATTGTACATCGCAGCTTTACTTCTTTTCTATCATCGAAATGCAACGGGTTAGTTTTCTTGAATCTCCTCGAGAATCACGTTGTTTATAATACCAAATATGCAGGATTTGCGTGCGAGATTATGGTGCTAAGAGCGAGACTTTGTTGTCTTCATCTTCATGGAACGGACGTTGATCTGCGTGGCATGTCGACCTTCCCGTGGTCTTATTTCATTTTTTACGGTTTTTAGCAGCCAAAAAGAAAGGTACGTTTACAAGCTGAAGATCTGTTTTTTATTCTGAAAATAGCGATCTATCTGCATTTTTTGACTCGATTTTGGCAGCTTACATAGCGACTTTAGATTTCTGATTATTTGCTAGCAAATATATTGTCTTCGCTTCTTTTTTCACTGATTTATAATGTTTTGACTGAAGCTGAAATTGCAAATTGACATCCTTGCGAAAGAAAGGTATGGAATTAGTTTTTCCGGTAGATTTTTTAACTACAATATTGCTGAAATGTTTTTGAATAACGCTCGATTTTGGCAAACGGAAAAACGGTACCATCACATCTCATATAAAGCTTTGTAATTTCGTACGCCATTTTTTTATATTGATTGGGAAAAGCAGCTACTACCGTGCGGGCTCAAATGTCCGAAATTTTCGGCCATGGCTACTTACTGCTCTGAACGTTGGTTTCCCCTTAAAAAACCCCGAGTTCTCCCGATTCAGTGGTGGATTCAGCTGTGGAAACATACAAAGGAGGAGAAGTAAGATGTAAGGTATAGTTAAAGTATTAATCCCTCAGTAATATTCCCATGCCATTGAAACAGTGGGCAATATTGTGGTTTTAAATTTCACGGCAATATACAGCAGAACTTTGAAATGCAGTTCCTACTATATCAATTGAACTTATATACACTGCACCATCAAAAGTACAATTATCGACTTCCACACACAGCGGAAAACAGTAACAACAGCAACAACGGAGATTAATCGATTAATCGAGATATAACGCAAAAGAGTAAAACAAAAAACATTCACAGTGAGCTCAAAAATATTACATAGACATGCAGTTGGTGTAAATATGAATACTCTCTTAAAGGGAACCTCCACGCTTGTAACAATTGAAAATAAATTGTTGGAAATAATTATTAGATTCCACATTTTGTTTCAAAACGTGGATATAACATTTAAGCGTACAAAAAAACAATCATCGTCGCCTATTTTCGCTTTTAATTTCAAGGGCACGGCCATATTGGATTTCACGACGTGATTCGGCTGCCCTCTTGTTTGACACAAAGGATTTTCTGCTTCATTTGCTTCCTGACAACTGTTGCAACCAATTGATGTCACGAAATCAAAAAAGGGAACGCCCGGGAAATTTAAAAGTCGAAAAAGGCGTTAATGATAACCAATTTTTTGTGCACATGCTATTGCCACGTTATAAACTAAATTATGGAAACTAGTGATAATTTCTAACAATTTAGGGTCAATTTGATGTAAGAGCGGAGGTTCCCTTTAAAGAGGAATTGATTTAATGGACTCACGTGGATTAAGCGTTGCATCAATATCACAGGAGAAAAGCAACTCGGTCCCAACATATAATTTCTGTTGTCGCATGACTGTTGTAAATAAACCCAGTGAAGGGTTTGTCTTGATGTTAATGCTTTAAGTATTAAAACGTAACAATTAGGATAACAACTTCAAATTCAAACTACTTCTAAAAGTACTGAAAAGTAATGAGAGCAGTGTAATTCACAATCCTCCCCGGCCCCTTCCTTAGCACTTAGTCTAGATATATTGTTATAAACCAACCTCGGGATTGAGAAACACGCATCCTTGGGCAATAGCTTCCAAAGGGCCTGGACCCTCATACGGGAACGCCAGACCAATAAATACCTGACAAAGTGAAGTCACAAGTTAGCATAAAAATAATTAGTATTACATTAAGTAGCCTGAAGGGGCTATTCACTCTACTGGCCTCTCGTCTTTCTTGTTGTTAAGAATAAGTACTCATCATTTCTTGAAATTCGTTAAATATCAATGTTAGATGTTGTTCTTTGTACTCATCGGCACTATAGGTGGTTTGCACGTTACGTCATCGCCGCCATGCTGGTGGACGAAGACAATAGATCTCTCATTAGCTCCTTTTGTTCTTCCACCAGCGTTTGTTCATTTCGTCATTGTCATCTGTGTCTCTAGAGATTGGCTGCAAACCACCTATTTGAGAAACTGAAAGTGACTAGTAAAGATAAAAAGAGTTCTGGTGAGGTTGGGCGTCATTGTCGATCGTGCAAACACTAAAGATATGTACAAGTTAAATACTGAACTGAATAAACCACATATTTGGTATCTGCCATCGGGCCCAATAAGGGACAACCTACATTGGGCAAATTAAAGTGCTTACAAACAGCATTTTCATCCAATTCATCATGAAATTACTATCTCAGTAAGAAAAGCAGCTTCTCCTTGTCAGAGGATACAACCTCCCCTCTTCGTCTGCACCTTCACAGACGTCCTCCATCAGGCCAAGAAAGTGTCGAGTATAAATAATTATCACTTCTACATTTCATAACATTTTCCTTAAATATGGATCATTTGGTCATAAAACTCAAACTCCTTCCTCGTCGCCCATTAAGGATATCCTTCATCTTCAAGGGTGTGTTGATTATAAATAACTATACTTTCGTCTTCGAAACGTAGGCAATACGAGTTTTATTAAAATTTATGTAGGATTTACTCTATGAAGCATAATTTAAGTTTGTATACTAATTTGGTTTTCTCTTTATAAGCACAAAATACCTTGCTTTTTCGAAGTAGGTTTTTCAGATCAGATCCCTTCATTATTCCATGATTTTTGACATAGTCTGGTACAAACTTCTTAACTGCATCCTTGGATATCTGTAGAAATTATAGTTAAACTATGAAAAGTTAAACTCCAAAACGTACATACACACGTAGGTTCCTCTTTTGTTTAATGACCAAATAAAGTACATGATCCATAAGAGTCCGTGAGAGAGAGTTCGTAACCTTTTTTCTGGAAATTTACCCTGCATCTATCTCCGCAACTCTCTATGTAAATGCTACCATGCAATTAATTGCTACATGTACATATCATAACTTTTCAAAATGGTTTATGCGGATAACTGACGACTAAACTGAACAGCAAGGAAACTAAGTCAGGATTTGTTTGTTTTCATTTCTTGGTCCAAGACGTACGGCCATTATTAATTCTTTAGTCATTTGTTACAGAACGACGCAAAATCTCCTCATAAGTTACAACATGAATCTTTCCATTGTTCCTTGCAGAGCATCCTCTAAAAACATGTACCTTTCCTTTTTGAATTAGTGATGTCGGCACTAAAAAGGTGGAGAACTCTCCCCTCTATGAAATGTGTTTAGATGTTACAATGAACCCAAAATAGCTTCGTAGTTATATTTATGAAAATGTTCTGAAAATTTCTCCGCAAAAAAATAAGAATAACAATAACAGCAACAATAATAATCATAATCATAAAAGTTAACTTCTTCAAAGCCTAGGAGCAGTTTCTTACATTCCTCTCGTTGGCGATCGTTGCATGAATTTCCAAATATTTGTTCAGTACATCAAGGTATTGTCGTCTCCCCTGAAAGTTAATGGATTGATCGAAATCTAGGCACAAAGAGTCAAACAGTTGTTCTGAGAACAAATTTGCGTTAGATCGTATATATTTAACATACATTAATAATTATATTATAACATTGTATGTAATAATGTTGTTAGTACAAAGCCCATGATTAAGTAGGTGGCCAACTAGAGGATTAGACACTCAAATAAGTTCTTGTTTTAAAATTGATTGACTGACTGACTGACTGACTGATTGATTGATTGATTGATTGATTGATTGATTGACCAAAATTGACCAAAATACTACAACTACAGTGTATGACCAATCACAACAGACGCCAACAGCGCAAAGAGCCGATCAGAATGCAAAGCAGTTATATGTAGCGGGCACAAAGCGCGAAAATGGGGAGATTTGCTGGCCAACCAAGGAGCGAAGCAATGCAAAAGCGAAGCAAATGAAATTTACTTTCGACGCTCAATTGAGAATCACTCTCAATAGATTGAGATTAATTATTCCTTACTTGGAGATATACGGCATCTTTCGCGTACAGTACTCCGATGGGTTTATTGCTTTGGTTCACGTGAGAAAGGGTTGTTTCCAAGGTTGCAGCTTTATCCACGACAAATCCTAAGAAGAGATTGTCTGGGCTGTGCGCTAAAGGAAGCAACAAGGAAAACAGACAATGAGTCATTGAGAAAATCAAATCAAGGATGGATGGATGAATTTATGAATGAATGGGTCGCTGGGTGGGTGTAAGAGTGGGTGGGTGGGTGGGTGAGTTGGTGGGTGTGTGGGTGGTTGTGTGGACGGATGGATGGACAGATGGACGGACGGATGAATCTGCGGATGAACAGTGCTTCAGAGCTACGTTGATAACTCATGTTTAGGTTTGTCTCATCTGGAGCTTCACAACATCATTTTTTGTAACTGATGATTGTCTAGTAAAGAGAATCAATTTCAAAACCAGCAACAGGACATGGCAGAAGAGTGTATACTCACGAAACATCGTCATCATTTGTCGAACAAGGACATCAGCTTTACCCCAACCACTTTTTAACTTCTCTCCTTCTTTGTATTCGGCGTAATTAAACTCCGGGTCTGTACCAAAGGAGTCTAAAATCCTCAGACGACACCTGAAAGTAAAGGATTACAATAAAACAAAGAATAGAAGATTAAAAAACCACGTCACGAGAACGAGAAGAGAGCTAGAATATTCCCAACCTCGTTCCCAGGGTTCTCAATATTCCACATGTGTACGTGCTGTTAGCGTTTGCCGAGTTGCTTTTAAAACACAAGCTTGGCTAAAAGGCTTCGATACTTAAATCAAGTTCATAAATTGCTCGGAAGGTGCATATTGTATTTGACAAACTAACAAACTCGGGGTTATCAGGAACTAACTAACATCAGAATGAAGGGCACCACTCCCAGGGATACTGAGGCTTTGAAAGCTTATGCTAGAATCGATTGCACTGTATCCAGCTTTATTAGTGACAATGTCTAAATATTGCCATAGCGCACTCAATACTTGTCATACTCACTCAGCAGATATCCGGTGATGTATGTACGTAATTTTGTACGTCGTGGACAACAATTGCGGCTTTTCCAGCTTTTTTTTTTTTTTTTTTTGCAATTAACGCAGACAATTGTGATTTGTCATTAATGTGCTGGATGGGAAAAAATTATCCTGCTCAGATATACTCTGATTTTAGCCAACTCGACGCACAGCCTCTTTGACCACATATGAAGCGATATTCCGCGCTATTTCGCAGGATAATTGTTAAATATCTGACAGCTGAAGTTTTACAACGTGCTTGCACAGTGGCAATTAAATGGCATGAAAATACCAACAGATTTTCATGCTTTTCATGATTCATATATTTGTAGTCATTTATTCATCACTCACGGGCTTATTACGAACCAACAAAATGACCAGCTCCCAGTTGGCTTGTTAGCTCAGTTGGTAGAGCATTGCACCGATATCGATTTTTCAGGCTTTATTTTCACTACTGCTTATTGTAAGTAGTGTTCATAACTGGGATGATCACTCACACATCCAGATTTTATTCATAGACGAAAATTACGACTTAAATCAGCTGCATGACTATCATGGCTGTTGGGTTCGTGTATCCTAAGCCTTATAGAAAATGCACTGTTTTCAAGATACTCAGCTCATCGAAAACGGACCGACTTCTCGTCATGCCGATTTCCCACTTTTAGATGAATTTTTCGTAATGTTTCAGAAGTGAAAATTTTTCCCCCGCAGCCGAGCGAATTTCATTTCCAGTCCTCGCGAGAACTTTTCAAGGTGACGGCGCTCTAATGGCCTCTCCAACACGGACAACACCTCTTCAAACATCAGATTTTTTCGCCTAACTAAAAAAACAACTCTCCTTTCCCAATTTCTAGCACGGCAACCTTTGGCAAATTGACCAAGACTCTCAACTACGGGCCGCTTTTAAGACGAGAGTTGCTTTCAGACTGTCCCGCCTGGCTCAGTACTCTGTACTGCAAAACGCCGATTTGTTCCGGGAGTCAACTTAAATCTCTTCGCGTTTGGCAAGCACAGAGAAACACCTCTGGCTTCTTTGAGACGTGTCTGACTTGCGGGTCTCCAGACTTAAATGATGTCTTTCGACCACCAGGCTGGAGAGTTTCGATTAAATTAAGCTAGCGATCGACACCTCACAGCCACGTAAGTTTCCTATCAATAAAACTGAAATCGATGTTTTAACCGCCAAACGTATAGTCTACGTCGCACTATCAAACAATCCTTTCTACCCATCAATCATTTCACGTGCTCTTCAGGTAATTCAATTCGCGCATGAATATTAATACGCATTCAAATGAGCTTAACTGAATTGAAGGCCTCGGAGGATAAGATTGCCGTGTGGGAGCCCAACTGACAATTAATTGATGTAAATGTGGTCAATTTCACTTTTAAAATGTCCAAGAGAGTCTCATTTCCGTACATTGACGGGTAGACTATTCAATAATAGCGCCCCGCTGCAGCCAAAGGCACGATTACAATAGTTCGTGCGTGGCTTGGGCAAAAAAAGGCTTGTACGGGGTTTGAACCCATGACCTCTGCGATACCATTGCAGTGCTCTACCAACTGAACTAACAAGGCAACTGGGGGCTGGTCATCACTCAAGGGTATATAACGAACCAACAAAATCACCAGCTCCCAGTTGGCTTGTTAGTTCAGTCGGTAGAGCGATGCACTGCTTAAGTAGTGTTCATAACTGCGATCATCATTCACATATTCATTCTTTAATCCGCAGTTCAAATATATATGATTTTCATATATTCATTCTCTTAACTTTTTTGATTGATTTACCCTTGATCTTAATAATATTGATCTGGTTATTCGATAGACCGTGTGTTCATTAAAGCTAGAAATACATGTAACCATTGAAATTGCAAATGTAAAATTCGCAGTTCTACTGAAATAAATAAAACCTATTAGTATATAACGCACTATTTCTCTGCGCTTTATCTGCGAAATACACCCTGAACAAAATAAGAGAGCCCTCTAATTTAGAGATCCAATAAGCTACTATGTTTTCTTGCTTGGAAATCCACAGGAATGAAATAAGGGTGGCGAGTCATTCCTTGAATGTAAAGTTACTTTCAATCACACTTTATATATTGTAACATATTATACAACAAATCATACTTACCGGTAGTGAGAGGAAGTTGGTCCCAGTTTGCCACGTACAAGCCCGGAGCCAATGTAGTCGGTGAAAATGAGGTCAAATTCCTTTTTTCGCAGAGGCCTACCACAGTTATTATCTGCTGTCGCGTTTAAAATCCTACAGGAATGGAAAACATGTGATTATAAGGAATAGCTGTGAGCATATTTTCGATTAAATATCTTTCACGAGATATGATTCTGGAGCTTGTAGGAAGAGTAGAAAAATGCATAGAGAAAAAAGTCAGTTTAACTATGGAGTCCTGTTATTGGAAGCCAAGGCCTTTACTACATTGCTTTACCTTCTTTATTATTTTTATGTTTGGTTTGTTTTTGGTAAAGTAGGTTTAAAGTTAGGCATGTCTGAACATAATGCAACAGAATAAAGAAGCAAGGTGGCTTGTCTTCTTGCTAGCGACAAAATTGAGTCACTGTATTTGCCCAGTCATGAGTGATAAGCTTTTGTAGAGTAGTCCCTATCATTTTGCTGGACATTCATTCATTCATTCATTCATTCATTCATTCATTTATCCACTCATCAGTCAGTCTGTCAGTCACTCACTCACTCACTCAATCATTCATTCATTCATTCATCCCTTCCTTCCTTCAGTTAGTCAATCAATCAATCAATCACTCATTCACTCATTCATTCAAAGTAGCATAATCTGCAATCAATTATTCATGTGGCTATTATTATAAGCATTTTCAGAGGATAAAACTACAGATTAAGCCTCTTCAATCTTAATCCGTGTCCCATCCCACCTTTTCCTTCACAAGCAAATTAAATTACAATAAACAACAGACTTATAAATTAAGGTGGCAAGAGGACAGGCTTACTTGATCATGCTCGGTATTTCCGATGAAACAGTAATGTTATGTCCAAGAACGTACAAAGAAGCTATGAGATCACTCCATTGCACCATTTCTCCTAAAGGCACCCCTTTATAAGCGTTGGCAAGCCAGTTTGTTAGTAAAGAATAGGCTCCCATGTACAGGAATATCTAATGTTTGGAAATAAGCAATAACAATGGAAGCATTGTATCTACGTTTCTCAACTGGGCACAGGGAGCAGAGGAGTTTATTTCACCTTATTTCTAGTTAAAATCGACAAGATGGCTTCACACTGCCAACGTTCGGTGAATTTAACTAGAAATGCGGTCAAATAGGACTCCTCTGCTCCCTGTGAACTGGCTGTGGGTAGTATGGCAAAGGTGAATGTTGTTGAACATGTACTTAAATATAAGAAACTTATGGGCTTCGGAAGGCAATACTTCATATCAAGCAGCCTACACTAGTGTGAGAAGAAGTGAATTTTTTTTCGTCAGTGCTTTATAAGTAGAAAACTCGAGGAGGTTTTCGTTAATTGTTCCAAAGGGGTCAACAACCTTTACTGCCCTCGTTATTAATCGAAAGTAATGAACTTACTGCCTGGAACAACACCTTATAGGGGCTAGCGGAACCAGGCAGCCAGGTAGGATAAAGAACATCCTACTGGGGCACGCTTTCCTTCACTTTTATTGTTGCATCCAAAATTAAGAAACACTGAAGTTCATTATATCCTCTCAGTGACAGTGTATCCAAGCTTGTTTTCTACTCTTCCAGTATGACTCTGCTTTTCTTTCATCTCTCTAAATTCATTGGTTGTAACAGTAACGTTGCTTCACAATTTGACTCACATTCTTTCGTTGGCGATTTCTAACAGCTAGAGTTTCCTTTTCAAGTGCCTTGGCTGCAAGCTTCCAGTCTGGCCATAGTCTTGTTATTCTGTCTTTTACAAATTGGTATTTACTGTCATTTAATTTTTCCCGGAACAGTTCATTAGTGTCGATTCTTAACTTCACCTGCCAATGACAAAATTAATACATCTTAACAAATAAAGGAAAAACATATAAATAATAGCTAACGATAAAGAAATAAATAACCGAAAAAATGGATACATTTTTTCCTACTAAGAGTTTTAAATTAATTATACTAAGATTAATATTAATATTAATAACAATGATAATGATACTGACAACGATAAGGAGGATAACAACAATGGCAATGATGACAATGGCGACGACAATGATGATAAAGATGCGGATAGTAATGATGGTGACGATGATGGTGACGGTGTTCTGATGCTGATAATATAATAAAGGTAATATTAATGTAAAGATGATTCGTTTATGAAGAGTCCAGACTCACTACCTTTTCCCAGTACCGCCCTACTTCCACATTGTACCATTTGTGCAAAAGAACATTACAGTTCCTGTTAATCTGCTTGTTGTCCCTCTCAAAGGATCAATGTGGGCTTTTGTTTTTTTCAGTTTCGTCCACGTACTTAAGGGTAGGTCGTTTTTTTACTTTGACAAATCCTAAAGGATCAGTGCCAGCTAGCCACAATGCATTTTTTCCATTTTGGAAGTCTTTTCGTGCCTGACCTCATAACGACCTTAGCTTGTTGATGACAAGGTTGTATAAAAATGCGGTTGAATTCCTCCAGTTGAATAGCTTGGAAATTTAAAATCTATCATAATTAGCTAGCCTGAGTGGAAATGTAGTAAATGGAATGCATTATGTACAGCACAAAAACCATTTTATGCGTCGAGATGATCATGGTGCAATCTTGACCGTGATTACAGAGGAAAAGCAAATTATAGTATAACAAAAATCAGTTACTCTAATGACCTGCTGATCCATGTTTGGATTTTTGTTGTACGAGTGTTGTTCATACAGATGCCTCCGCCAAGGTAACAGCGGACACCACGCCTCAACCTGGTGACAGTAGTGAACGATGATAAGCAATTTAAAAAAGTGTGGCAGAAACCATTTAAATTATCGGTCTTGGAAAACCTGTTATTCTGTTATATCACTATTTAACTAAACATACATGTCATTAGCTGAGAAACCGCAGGCCGCAAACATTGAAAGACAAAGGTTTGAAGTTCAGCAAGTCCTAATAAATTTGTGTATTTTGATTCACAGTTTTAACTGTGCGTCAAGGTTCCTTGTTACCTTATCAGCACTGATCAAGCACATTTTTTGGCGCTCCAACTTGCATGTAATCTTTTAACTATCCAGGTATTTTAATGGTTTTATTGTTTTCAGTCGCAGCAACTGAATGACATATCATTATGGATTTCAATAAGCAATAGTTTATCTGTAATATTCATACAGTTTGATATTCTCTATACTGTTTATTTCCAATTTTTTGTGAGGTGCGATCTTCTTACCTCGCTCAAGAATACCAAAATCGAACAAATGTCATTCGGATCCATCCCATGTCGTTCAACATAACAAGCTTTGTTTGTTGTCCAAAAGTTTTTCAGCCACTGGAAATGCAAAGAAATACTTGTAAGTCCAAATCAGGATCTATTTTAGCTTCTATTAAAATGGAGGGAAAACGTTCTGAGATAACATCAATTATATATTACCTACCAAGTCCAGAATCATAAATGAAATTCCACCAAATTTATGGATTACTAGTACTAGTCTAGGAAAAGATCGCTCAGGGTTGGTGACAATTTTTCGTGAACAGTGTCATTCACTAAAAGATGACTTCTAGCCGTTGCTTTTTTTACTTTATTTTCTTACTTGTCTTTCTAAACACTACATTTTTCTAGGTGAGAAAGACTTAGTTCTTGGGATTTTGTGTCGTACCTCTTACAAGTAATTGTTTTGGTTTTACGTTGCTTGTTTTTCTGAGACTGCAAACAGACAAACATATGCCCCAAACGCTCTTTAAAGTACAATTTCCGTTGTTCGATTACCTCAACTTTGTAGCCACACAATGGATACAACCAATCATCTGGGACAGTACAGTTTCTTTTTTTTGTGGTAAGTTGTTTGATGGCATCATTTGTGATCTTTATGGTGCTGTCTGTTAATATCCGCCTAGTCAGCCCTTGAAAGAAAATTTTTCAATAATTACTAAGATTACTCATTGATCCGGGAGAGAATTCCATAGTGTTGATTCTCTGGGGGAAGCAACAGTACGTAATCGTGAGCCAGACCAGTCGGCAAAAGCTTGACCACTGTCATGACTTTATAAATGATTTCCCTGTAAAAGGTGTAACAAAACTGCAAGATCGTATAGGATTCTCAAACATCTTTCCTTTAAGAGCCACAAAGTGGTGGGTTCGCGTTGTATAATATAAAAAGTAATTATTAGTCAACATTCCTGGCTTCTCATTTTCGGCAAAATATCTAAATCCACTTGAAGTTGACCAAAGCTAACAAGTAAATCGGTAAATTAGTGATGATGATGCAGGCTTGGCTTCTAGGAGCAGGGTTGGCGTCCAGGAGCAGGGTTGGCGTGGTGGTGAGAGCGCTCGCCTTCCACCAATGTGTCCCGGGTTCAATTTCCGGACTCGGCGTCATAAGTGGGCTGAGTTTGTTGGTTCTCTACTCTGCTCCGAGAGATTTTTCTCCGGGTACTCCAGGTTTTCCCCTCTCCCCAAAAACCAACATTTGATTTGATTTATTTAGAGTTGATTCGATTTAAAAGTTGTAAAGCACCATTGATCTGTATTTGTTAATGGCGCTATATATTAAGTAATAAATCATTATCATTATCATTATCATTATCATTATCATTATCATTATTACCATTATTATTATCATTATCAATAACCCTAAAATAATATTAGCAGAAACATAAAACAATCTAGCAATGACGTGCCACATAGCATTGTTGTCAAACGCCAGAAATGTTTTGAGAAATCCGGCAGAGTTTTATGACCATGCTGTCCATTTATTTGTAAGGAATAATATTATGAGAGCAATGCATATATGACTATTATATGAGGCCGTGCGAAATATTACTAAAATAGACAACATTTAGTGGTCAGTTGAATAGTTTCCTGTACGGATGTTGGACTGAAGAAACTATAAACTGCATGAGGTACCCGGTACTTTCTTTTGTTCTTCTAGCCAGGAACAGATTACATCCGGGACCTATTTGTTACACATGCCAAAGTGAGTATGGGCCAGATTACAGGTCCCTTTTTCACCAGCTGCTCCACGGTAATGAAAGAAAATCTTTCTCACTTTTTCGCCCACGCTTCTCTTAGAAACTGGATGTATCGCAAACACAGATTCATGCAGACATGAATAATTACACCCGCTTTAATTTCTTGCCTTTTCTAATGTAATCTCCTGTGAGATGATCATCTATCTTCTCAAAAATGCAAATCACGGCTGGAGGCTTTCGTTTGATTTCAATCAAGAGCACACGCTTTCTTCATCTAAACACTAATCCTCTTCAACGTTGTAAAATATTCCAGTTTCTTGATACAAACAATAAAATGCAGATAATTTCAAATAGTTTTCCTGCTTTTCTTATTAGAAAGGATGAAGCATTGTCACCCAAGAATTAGCACGATGAAAAACGTCGCCTGAGCCTTTAAATTTTTCTTCGTCGATTCATAGTCAAACACTGTTTGCCAAATAGAGGCTCTTCACGGCGGCCATGTTGGAGGCAAAAAACAACTGATAAAAATCATTTACACAATAATAAAATTTATTTCCTGAAGGAAAATCATTCTCTTTTTTGTATCTTCAACATGGCGGGCATGAAAACCCTCTAAAAGGGAAATCTAGATCTCAACCCGACAAGAGAGTGTGGTTGGTTTATCAGACCTGTGCAAGGAACGTGAAAGTGGGGACTGATAGGAGTTGGCAAAAAATGAACGACACATACAAATGCGAAACAACAATACAGCTAGATTGGTGACTCTCAACTAGGATTTCGTCTGCACTCAAAGTTTAAAGCTTCGCATATTATTCAAATTTGCTCAACTTTTGAATGATTGACCCAGTATAAAAACTGACACATGAAGCATTTTATCCGCATGGCAAACGAAACAAATTTGCTGATCAAAACATAACGCATGGCATTGCAATGTCGACTAGCGACGTCAACTATATACTAGGATGATTTCCACAATGTTAGGAGACAAAATAAAAGAGCGTACATTAAAATATTTCCTTTCATGTTCACATAACGTTTAGAAAAAATCTATCCGCTTATAAAAGCCAGCCAAAAGGTGTGAATGAATAGTGACAAAATTATATTCATACAACAAAGCTAGATCGATTTGTTAGTACCTGTGCAATACACAGCTATGCGATATTAAGTACAGTGAAAAGACTTCAGTGGTCTAATGGACTGCCAAGCTGTACTTGAACTGGCAGTCAGAAGAAACCAAAGCAATATACTAACTTCTTTGACCAACCACTGGGTTGCGACAGTGCGGGATAATTGCATGCTTGGCTGTTTATTGTTATGCTCGTCAGTATTCTAATTAGCATTTATACGTTTTAGCATAACATTTACTTGTTTGACTTCATAAGCGTTGCACTGTTCTTTTATAGCGCGATATTAGCACACACTATTTGTAGCGGAGCTTCGGCGGCCCGAAGGGCCGCGAAGCGGAGCACCATCGGTAAGAAAATATGGTAACCCATCTGTTGGAAAACATTTGGTTTTGGTCACCGTACGTACGTACGTTCGTCCGTACGTACGTCCGCCGATTCATGTATGCGCAGTGAAATGTCCAGATGATAAGTAATAGTAATTGGACCGAGTGGAGTACAATTCAGGGAGTAATCGCGCGAGTAATTTCAAAATCGGACGAGCGCGAAGCGCGAGGCCGATTTGAAAATACGAGCGCGATTACTCCCTGAATTGTACGACACGAGGTCCAATTACTAATTAATCGTATCTATAACAAATTTCGGAATTAAAAATTTCTTTTGGGAAGGTCTTTTGAGCGAAAACGTCTGTAGCGCTTTCCATATGTTTTGAAAACTGCAGGAAACGTTTGCAAAGGAAGCCATTAAAGCGCGCGTAATTGACGTGGTAATCACGTGGATATCCAATTACAGGTATCCAATTACAAAAAGTTCAAATTGGATACCTGTAATTGGACACCCACGCGATCGCGCGCCGATTACGTGACAAATAGGCGCGAGGAGAACCAATCACGATCGTAAATTTTGTTATAGATACGATTATAATAATAATAATAATAATAATAATAATAATAATCCAACAAAGCGGAAATACTCCAGTTCACCACCTAGTTTACAGCATACATCTTTGATATTAGACATCCTCGGACATCCATGTTGTCGTCAATTGACACCTGTCAAAACAAGGTAACCGCTGACCAGTATCATGTGACCATATCGCGGGCTCAAGTTTGAAGGCCATCGAAGTCAGCTGTTTTTTTAAGTTTACCGCTGACCAGGTACTGGCTTTTGATTGTATCGCAGGCTCAAGCCAGGTGTGGGACACCCAAACCAAAACGAGGCTTTATTTTTCGCGCGCTTTCTGCGCCTCGAAATTTCACATTCAGTTGGTTTCTTCATTTTGAGCAAAACAATTTCATCTTCTTTCGAATTTCTTCGCGTAAAAGGTATGAAAATCAGGAACTAGTTTAAAGATACTCCGGAAGGTGAATTTCCAAGTGCTAAAACGGAAGAGCACAATATTTTTCTCAGGAGAAGCTTAAAACTTGGATCCACTTGCATGGAGCTCGGATTGTGTGGTTGAAAAACAAAATGATTCAACGCTTCAAGGGCTTTCACTTTACCACGGCATCTTGCAGCTCACCAAGAAAGGTCACTTAACAGTTCATCGGCATTAATGTGAGTAACGAGTAGCTCAAACTTAGTGGAAGAAGTTCTTCCTTTGGACAAACCGCTTGCTATTTGTGGAGATTCGTGTTTTTACTAAAGTGGATACGTATTTTCAAGAACCTCTACATCAAAGGTAAATGAAATAAATTGAAGCTTAACATTTGGTTTAATCGTTGTTATTTTTCTTGAATCAGGAATGAAACTTGTATTTTTCTTTCGACTGGACATAAATAACCATCATCTCTACTCGTTTTGGACGCAAAAAAGTAGCTGAATTGTTTGTTTGTTTTGCTGTTTTTCTCGCAAGCGATCACGAACGAGTGTTTTTACTCAGCTTGGCTGACTGTTTTTCGACGTTTGTGCCTCAACAGCGTTAAGAAATTTTTGCCCGTTAAGAAATTTTTTAACACGTCATCGCAATGACTCCTCGTAAAAAAAGGATTAAAGCCCCGGCTAAACGATCAAACATTTTCATCCAGCATAGTGTTTGTCAAACATAACGTTGGGTGGCTAAACGCACAAACAATGTTTGACCAAACAGCAGACTTAGTGAGTCCATAGAACGATTTTTTGGGGTGGCTAAATGATGAAACATTTGTTCGTAACGCGAAATGTTGGATGAAAATATTTCAGTGATCTAGATCAAACATGGAAACCCATTCAAAGGCAATGTTGAGAAATGTGGCTAAACGGCCAAACATGCTTGTCCAACACGATGTGGGATGAAATGTTTGATAGTTTTTAGTTTGTTTAAATTTGTATTCGTGCAAACATACTCGTCGTATATTGTTTTCCTGTAATGTTTTAATGTTTTGAGGATTTTGCGACGCGGTCAATTCCTGTCGACTGCTCTAGACATAGAATATTGGCGCAAGGAAAGCCATGCGTAGATGTTCAATACCAGTGCAAAAAAATTATAATCGTGGAGCCCCGCTATTAGGCTTGGCTAAATCTATATATTATGGTATACGTAAGAGTTTCCTTTTGCGGTGTTTAAACTGAATGCAAGATTTGAATGCCACAATACACCGGGAACTTTCTATTGAACAAAAATCACTAATACAAATTTTCAGAATTTTCGCTAGTTGAATGGAACAGGTCCAACAACGTCCCAGATTTCGCAGTCACGTGCATTGACATGCTGGATGTGCTTCGTCCACTTATTGGTTTTTCCGCTTGTCCACTTGAGCTCAAGCTCCAAAGGGAGACTAAAACCAACATCTATCGCGAATGGAACACAGAAATTTTGATAAATCTGGACTGAATTCCCTCAAAGAGGGTGCACTCAAAACGTATTTCCCGGAACTTTGCCAATTCCATTTAACTTCGGACCGGAAATCTCGAAAATTTTGGCTGAATGGAATAAGCGCCCCCAATTTTGCTAATGATCAGTTCCCGCTGAATTGTGGGTATAACAAGTCCTGTGTCCCCACAAAGGACTGGATCTACCCACAATTCACCAGGAACTGATCATCAGCAATATGGTGTATTCAATAATATATAGATTTAGCCAAGCCTAAAAGCGGAGCGCCATGGTTATTATTTTATTTACTGGTATTGAGCAACTTCGCATGGCTTTCCTTGCGCCAATATTTTGTGTTTAGAGCAGTCAACAGGAATCGACCGCGGTTCAAAAACGTCAAAACATTAAAACATTCCAAAACAAATGGACGCCTATGTTTGTTCGAAGACTCTTGGTAAGGGTGAAGAAAGTTGAAAAGTAAGCTTCTAGTAAGCTAGAAAAATTACTAAGCAATCTTAAGTTTTTACATAACGGTCCGTAGAGTATGAACCTGATCGTTTAGGGCAGTCAACGATTCACAAACCACAGAATAACAAAACATTACAAGAAAACAAATTCACTGACGATGCTTAGGTTTGTAGGTTTCTTTGGAGAAGGTAGGGAAAATAGACAAGTGACAATTTCGTAGCAAGTTAATAAAAATTGTTAAGCAATTTTGACATAAGGTGAAATATCGGAGAAAAGAGAAAAAGGAAAACAAACCGATGGTTGGATAGGTAATCACACTGGGCCGACAAATTTTAAGAATTGATATTATTTGTGTTTTCAGAAAATGCTGAAATTGTGTTCTAAAGCGCAAAACACAAGTAATACTAAAGTCCCCGCTAAACGATCAAACATTTTCTTGAACATAGTGTTTGACAAACATAACTTTGGGTGACTAGCCGATAAACAAATTTACTTGGGCGAGAAACCTCTGCAAGCAGGAAAACAGACAATGTTTGACCAAACACAAGACAAAGCGAGTACACAGGACACTTTTTGCGTGTTATCGCTGAAATTTTCACGTTCTTCATTTGGTTTGCTTTTTACTGACTGCGCACTTTCTTGGTTGGGTTGGCTAAACGATCAAACATTTGTTCGTAGAGCGAAATGTTGGATGAAAATGTTTCATATGGATCAAACATAGAAGGCCGTTTTAAATTATCTTCCAACACGATGTTGAAGGAAGTGTTTGATCGTTTAGCCTGGGCTTAATGCTTAATTTTACGAGGACTCATTGCGATTACTTGTTAATAAGTTAGGGGCAAAAGGTTTTTTAATGCTGTTGAGGCACCGACGTCGAAAAACACCGAAAACAGTCAGCCAAGCGGAGTGAAAACACTCATTCGCTTGCAAGAAAACAACAAAACAAACAAACAATTCAACTACTTCTTTGCTTGCAAAACGAGTAGAGATGATTGTTATTTATATCCAGTCGAGAGAAAAATACAAATTGCTTTCCTGAACAAAAATAAGAACGATTAAACCATTTAATGTTAAGCTTCAATTCATTTAATTCAGTCACCTGTGTTGTAGAGGTTGAAAATACGAATCCACTTGAGTTAAAACACGCATCTGGAAAAGTAGCAAACGGTTTGTCCAAAGAAAGAACTTCTTCCACCAACTTTGAGCTACTCGTTCCTCCCATTAATGCCGGTGAACTGTTAAGTGACCTTTCTTGGTGAGCTGCGAGGTGCCGCGGTAAAGTGAAAGTCCTTGAAGCCTTGAATCATTTTGTTTTTCAACCACACAATCCGGGCGTCGATTATGCAAGTCGAGCCAAGTTTTAAGCGTTTCCTGAGGCAAATGTTTTGCTATCCTTTTTATGACTTGAAAATTCACCTTCCGGAGTATCTGTTAATTAGTTATTGATTTTTATGCCTTTTACGCGACTTAAAAGACAAACTTCGCAAACTTCGAAGAAGATGAAGTTGTTTTGGTCAAAATGAAGAAACCAACTGAATGTGAAATTACGAGCCGCAAAAAGCGCGCGGAAAATTAAGCCTCGTTTTGGTTTGGGTGCTTCGTTTTGGTTAAATTAACCTGGCTTGAGCCTGCGATCTAATCGAAAACTAGTACGTGGTCAGCGGTCAACTTCAAAAAAAACAGCTGACCTATATGAGCTCTAAACTTGAGCCCGCGATATGGCCACGTGATACTGGTCAGCGGAAACCTTGTTTTGACAGCTTTCAATTGGCGATGACACGGATGTCCTATATCAAAGTTGCACGCTGCAAACTAGCTGATGAGCTGGGGACCCAGCTGGGTCAGGTGGAGTATGGCCGCCATGTTGGATTATTATGGTTATTATTAGGATATTATTAATTATTGGGCAACTCCACCGTCGTCGTCGTGCGCGCCCACGAGCAATACCGCTAGCCGCTTTTAGCATGAGAAAAGCAGTTGACGGGTTTCTATAGGTATGGGGCTCCGCTTGGCGGCCCTTCGGGCCGCCGGAGCTCCGCTATCATCAAAGGAATAAAATCATTATTTCACAGAGCTTGCATTTTGTGGATTAACAGTGATTCAAACTCCTCTTTTACGCATATTTTGGTTTTTCGTGAGTAACCAAAAAGAACTTAAAGTACATGAAATTATTGAAAGAGAAGCCTTGCCGGATGATATTTTAATTTTCGTGGATGAGAGTGATCATCGCAGTTATGAACACTACTTAAGCAGTATATAGTGTAGTAAAAATAAAGCCTGAAAAAAATTCGGGCTTCACATACAGGAATTGTACTCACGACCTCTGCGATCCTGGTCCAGTGGTCAACCAACCGAGCTACCAAGCCAACTGGGAGCTGGTCATTTTGTTGGTTCGCAATAAACCCGTGAGTGACGAATGAATAAAATTAATGACTGTGAATGTCAGTTAGTATAAACCACACAAGTGAATAGTGCTTTTCGCGCGCTCTGATTGGTTAACTCGGAGGTGATTAGCAAGTACTATTCACCCCCTAGAAGCCGGCGCGCGAGATTTTACAATTTCCGACCGCTTGTCTGTATATTGTCAGACACAAAGTAATGTTTTGATCCGCTAACTATTCGAGCCGGCGAGAGTCCATTGTGAGATGTCTTGTCTTCTGTGGCTTGAGGCACTGAAAAATATTTTTAAAACGCATTTTTGTTTTGTGAAAGTATAATGCGCCGAACATTATTTCTTGTTGTTATTTCTTGGCAAGCGAACGTGAATAAAAATGTACCGGCGAGCGTAAACTGAGTTGGGAAAAGGTTACTCAGGGAAATAGTCGCGATAAGAGCAGGTCAAGAAATCGAGTGCTGTTTAGAAATGAAAATAAAAATATTAAGTGGTTCCCTCCAAACATGACATGAGGCTTATCACATTGAGGGATTTGGGCGATATGTTATACACTTGACATAGCGTCCGACATTGGTGAACAAACAGCCGTATTATGTTATTATTATTATTATTATTATTATTATTATTATTATTATTATTGTTATTGGTGAACAAACAGCCGGACAAAACACATGACGGTCGTCGAACATTCGGCGCAGCAGATGCCATAGTGAAAATAAATATGGAAAGGGATTCACATCTCGTTATGCTAACATTATCATAATATTTCAACCGTGTAGGTGAAACAGTGAAGTAGCAAATTGCAATTTGCCTGTTGGAAGGCCGAGTGAAGGCCAAGATGGCCTCTTGTTCATGTTTATTATCTCTCTGCCGGTGGAGCAAAGAACTGAAGTCAGTCAAGGTAATGTTGTTATCTCTTTGTATAAGACCAGAGGCTTAATTCATGCAGCTGTCGTTACTTGGTATTTCACTGCCTTGATTGTCTACTGGCACTAAATTATCATCAATTCATGGCAACCATACCGGTTTCTTTCGAATTAAAACGGGTAAAATAAGGAAATGGTCAGGACTTACCTTTATCTTTTATTCCGTTAATGAAAAGAAAGTAACATTGGAGTAACAGAGAAAGAAAGAATGCGTGTACCTTAGTGCCAACCGTTTTCCTACGACATAGGAAAACGGAATTCGAACTTCCATTTTCGTTTTCCGTTTTCCTACGACTTGGGAAAACGGAATTCGAACTGCCATTTTCGTTTTCCGTTTTCCTACGACTTGGGAAAACGGAATTGGAACTTCCATTTTCGTTTTCCGTTTCCCCACGGTATGGGAAAACGAAATTCGAACTTCCATTTTCGTTTTCCGTTTTCCTAACACATTGAAAAATGGAATTCGAACTTCGATTTTCGTTTTTCGTTTCCTTATTTTTGTCATTTCTGTATTTCATTTAAACCGGAAGAGTGTCAGCCCTTCCTGTGAATGAGCGCAAGAAAATGGAATTATTATGGAGTTACAAACCACGGAATGAAATTGCTTTTTAGGTCCCACTATTAAGTTAAACAATTTCAATAGGCTGTTTAGACCTAGATAACTGTATAAATGTAACGTAAATATCGCCTTTCTCTAAATATCTTGAAATAGTTTTCTAAATATCTCGAAAAAGTTTTAAATATCTCAAAAATATCTGGCTTTAACCCTAACCCTAACAGTGGGTTATTCATGGGTTTAAGTAGCACTTTAATTTACACTTCAGAGTTAATTCTCTATTCCACTATTTGTGTTCTTAGTGCTACGCGGCACAACATTCAGATGTACCCTTACTTTCTCTTTGCCGCGATTCACCATCTAAAATCGTCCCCGACTTTCTCTGTGCGACCTTGTAGCTCAGTCGGCAGAGTAACGGTAGATCTAATCCGGAGGTCGTGGGTTCGATTCCCACCGAGGTCAAAAGATTTTTTCTTTGCCTCGTGTGGTTCCCTGTTTCCCTTCACTAGGGCTAACACCCAGTGGGTTATTCATGGGTTTAAGTAGCACTTTAATTTACACTTCAGAGTTAATTCTCTGTTCCACTATTTGTGTTCCTAGTGCTACGCGGCACAACATTCATATGTACGTTTTTAACAAAGTTTGTCTTCGTTCTCAAGCAACGAAAATAACCCTATCCTTTGACCAAGTTGAAAAAGAATGACAGTGCTCACGAACCATGACAACTGTAAATGTTAAATGTGAACGAAATGCAAATAAAGCTAAATAATGAAGAGCGCACTAAAGCGATATCAACAAGTTCAGTCACGTAACCTGAGAAACAATCATTTATATTGGGCGAGGTTGAGCATAATCACGAGAAATTAACCGAAGGCTAAACCGAAAGCCGAATTCAATGATTTTCTTTCTTTCTTTCTTTCTTTTTTTTTTTTTTTTTTTTTCAGTATTATGCTTTTTTTTTTTATAAGTGTTTATAAAAAATGTTTTCGTCGTAGGCTTTCGGTTTCCAGCATAAAGCCTTTAAAAACTCAGATGTAATTGTGCGCGTAGAAATCGAGAGCGAATAATCTAATTGATTGTAGTGTAAATCTACTAGTCGTTCAAAACTAAGAAAGAAGGTTATCTAAATCCTCCTCACAGACACTTCGAAACAAAGAAGCGGCCGCTATTTTGTTGACAACCGCTAATCACTTGAATAGATAGCGAGCGCGTGGCCAAGCAGAGAACGGCATTCTTGATAGTCTATCGCATGAGGGCGCAG
>JAEMWC010001466.1:40000-47500 GCA_016490735.1 Pachyseris speciosa
CCTCATTTCAGCCTTTCCGAGAATTTTCGCCGATGATACCAATATAATCTTCCCTGCCAGTACAATGACTGATCTTGAGAATGCCGTAAACTAGCTTAGAACTAAGAAATCTTCAGCGCTGGCTTATAACCAATAGGCTAAGCTTTAATATCGCTAAAACTGAATTCATGGTAATTGGGTGAAATCAACGAATACACGCTCTATCGAATAATCATATCGACATTGAGATCGACGGGAAATCGATCAAAAAAGTCGAAGAAGCTAAATCGCTGGGCTTGTTTATTGACGAACACCTTTCATGGACAAAACATATAGAAGAAATTAGTAAGAAGATATCCTCAGCCATTAGCGACCTTAAACGAATAAGACCATTCATCTCCGAGAGTACCGCTCTTCAAATCTACCAAGCGTTGGTTTTACCCCACTTTGACTATTGCAGCCCTGTTTGGGATAAAATCAGCGTTACCTTGAGCGACAAACTCCAGAAACTCCAAAATAGGGCTGCCAGGGTCATTATCAGGTCCAGTTATGACACTAGTGCCAGTCTCAGCTCTAAATAGGCTCAACTGGGACAATCTCTCCACACGAAGGAAAAAGCTTAAGGCGATGTTAATGTTTAAATTAATTAAAGGGCTTTCCCCAGCGTACCTGCAGGATTTATTTAGCATCCGTAGTACACCGTATAACTTAAGAGATTCTGAGATTAAACAAAACCTGCCCAAGCCACGCACGAACTATTGTAAGCGTGCCTTGGGCTACAGCGGGGCGCTACTATGGAATAGCCTACCCGTAACTTTAAGAAAATCAGACTCTCTTGGATATTTTAAAAGGGAACTTGACAAAATTTACAACAATTGCCAGTCGGGCTCCCACACGGCAATCTTGTAAAACAGTGTTGCTTCAATTAATATTTTTATTAATGTACTATATACTGAAGATTTTACCGTGTTTAAACAAATTATGTATGTATGTATGTATGTATGTATGTATGTATGAATGAATGAATGAATGAATGAATGTATGTATGTATGTATGTATGTATGTATGTATGTATGTATGTATGTATGTATGTATGTATGTATGTATGTATGTATGTATGCATGTATGTATGTATGAAAAGCGGATGATTTTTCGACCTATCCTCTTGAATATACTTTTGCGCAGTTGGAAAGTGGAAGGCTAACACGATCACGTACACAAGCTGCGAGAACTGAAGATGGAATTCGACGAAATTTGCACGCTGATATCTTAAAAGCGACGATGAAATTGCTGTTCCTCATCGGCTTGTCACCCGGAGGAAAAAGCAGGCAGGAATGAATGTCTTAATGATCAAAGCAAGTTATTTCGATATCACTAGCACTGAAGCGCACGGTTGGAGTTCGAGACAAGACTGACAGAAAGAAAACAACGCCAAAAGCACAGGGGCACCCAACGAGCAAAACCAGCCAAAAGTTGTAGAAAGGCATTTTTAAGTACGTTATGGTGTTTGAAGTCTGTTTAAACTGATGTTTTGGTTAGCTACAAAACTTTGATCTGTTAGGATTCCCTAGCTGAAATGTTAATTGCCCGAAAATTTTAGGGAACAAAATCTTTCTTTGAGAAAATACTAGCTGAAATGAACTTTCTAGGGAACCTGTTTTTCTTTCCGAAAATGCTAGCTGACGTTTTTTACTGCCAAAAACAGCAATAACGACCTTTCCGAAAACCTCAGGGGTTACGATTGCCACATTACGAATCTTTTAGGCCACGTTTTACTTACGAAAATCCGAGTGCACTCTTTAATCGACGCCGAAAGCCTTAGGCGAACTACCCTCCACTGAACAGATATCTACCGAAACTTGTCGTTGGATGCCCCTGAAAGCATATGTTTATTTAACAAATTTAGGTATGCTATGGCCACCGAGTGTTTGGAAATAAGTTTCCTGCGACAGTAAGTAAGGAAATAAGACATTCCCTATCCTCAGGAGCTTTAGACAAGGACCAAAAGCAACTAATTCGTTTGAGCAAAGGATTGGAACATTCAACAATGAATTGAATCCCCCATCGCGTGATGAGTACTGCGTGTTGTTACATATCAGGTTAAACGCAATATACATTCACGCCGCAATCGCTAAAGTGAATCAAATATAAACAAAGTAACCAGCAGAGCTTTTTCTACCAAAAAAGCCCGTACTTAGACATGCAACACATTTGTTTTGGGAGAAAACTATGATCGATTTTACTGCTTAAACTGAGACAGGTACTTATTGGATTCTTATCGAAGACAAGATCAGAAATTTCTGAAATGTCTGAAATAGCTTCAATGGTATGTAAATGCAATGGCCGCGGTATTCTGAAATCTAGCCCCCAAAACACCGATCTTGTTCAGAAAGTCTATGTCCTTTGGCTTAAATAAACGATCAGTAATAAAAATTACTTTTGAAAGTAGTTCAATATTGTGGTAATAAACAGTTACAATGCTGTAACATAGCTGCAGATTTCTTTAGGTCATACGTTTTTCGGGGTGTCACACAACGATCTCTTTGATGGGAGGTTGCGTCGAGGGCGGGAATACATCCGTGACTCTGGGAAAGAGGTTGCATTACTTGTCAAATGCTAAGGTCGCAATTAGTGTAGCAAGATGCATCCGTGAGCTAGCTCACAGGAGCCTTTGATCATATATTCATCATTCACGTGTTGGGGGGGGGGGGGGGGGGTTATATTACGAACCAACAAAATGACCAGCTCCCATATGGCTTGTTAGCTCAGTCGGTAGAGCACTGCACTGGCACAAGCCTGAATTTTTTGATCATTCACATATATTCATTTCTTTCAAAACGAAGACGCGCTATATATGGCGAGGTACCTTAGGTACCTCGAGGAGAACAGTTGTCACTTAACCGTCGGACCTCTGTGAAATAACTATTTGAAATAAAGATCAATTTCAAAGCAATTTGCTTGTCTGGGTTTTTTATCTGCAAATTTAGCTTGCCTTTACAGCTGCAGGACAATCCTCGTCACAATGGAAGAATATGCTGAGGTTTGCACATGTTATCCAATATTGAATGCTTTTGGCGCTAAGTTTGAAATTCGAATTGATCCGCTTTGCGCTATGAGTAGCTATGAGAAGAAAGACGATGTTAGTGTATCCCTAATTTCTCTTTGCAGATGATCGTAAAAATAAAGAAAAGCGATATTGAAATGTTTCGCGCTTTTATAAACCAGTGCGAAGGGGAAATTGTAGTTAATAGACCAACGGCAATATCCAAGCTATCCAGGGCGCGAGCGCGGGACGAACTTCAACCGTCGCTGAACCAACAAGTGAGCCAACAGAAGAAGAAAGCGTGCAAGCCGCACAGAAGACAGTCCTCCAGCAAACGGTAATGAGTCCTTTTCTTGTGTGAGTCTTTACCCTCCCATCCGCTTTGAATGCAATGTGAATACAATTTGAATACAATATAATTGTTCGCCGCCGCCATTGACATGCAAATTACTTTTTCCGGTCAATAAATATGAATTTCAAAGTAAAAAATTCAGAATCTTCGGATGGAATTGGATCGCTTAAATTATCAGTGATAACTAAGGCCATGTTGAATACAGTGTAATTGTTGTCTCAGTGTTCGCCGCCGCCAGTGATATCCAAATTACTTGTTCCGGTCAATAAATATGAAGCTCAAAAATTCAGAATCTTCGGATTGAATTGGGTCGCTTATATTATCAGTGATTACTAAGGACATGTTAGCCTGGATAAGTATGTTGTTTATATTCAGATAGCGTCGAGCATGAATTGCGTTACGTCCGTAAGATGGATTGAGTCTTGCCAAAGAAATAATAAGTTACATGTATAAGCAAGCTCCCAAAGCAGAATATTTAGAGGAAAGAGATCTGAGAAATTTTATTTCATCAGAGAACAAAAATAACCCTTGCTCATTTGGGACTTTTGACAACGATAGCAATAATTCACAAAATCGGGAGAAAAAAAGAATTGATAAAAGCTACAAACAGTCATAACCTGAAGTGTACTCGTGTTTACGTATTCTTATTATTGTTTCGACAGCAGAAGAGCAGTATATCGATCCAACAATGTGTATTTACTGTGATGATGATGATGATGATGATAACTTTATTGAAGTCTCAAATCTCTATAGTCGACACAAGTGCCCTACTAACTGGGGAGACTAAAATATAAGGTAAAATCCATTCAACTAAAATCTAGTAAAAAATAAGATTAAATCTAAGAACAAATTCGTTAATTAGTGCTATTACAATAATATTACCCACTAGTTGATTAATAACTACATAGTTGAACAGCAAGAACAACATGTATATCCGTCTTCCAGCAGAGAACTTACATCAAATTTTCGTATCATACTTTTAAAGTTGTTCAAGGTTTTTGCTGATCTGATATTTGTAGGCAGCTTTCCCCATAATTTTGGTCCAAGGTAACGCAGAGAATGTTTACCAAATGTTACTGTATTCCATCTAGGAATGCTAAAATCAGTTTGTCTTAAAAAGATAGAAGTGCTATGAGTATTAAAAATATTGCTAATATAAGCTGGGTATAATTTATGTTTGACTTTGTACATAATACCAACTAAAATTTAATGATCCTGGTCCCATGACTTGTAATCCCATATACCTCGTTACGACGAGTTTGCCTTTTCGTCGAGGGTCGAGGGTCGAGGGTCGAGGGTCGAGGGTCGAGGGTAACTAGTCGAGGGTCGAGGGTAAATGGTCGAGGGTCGAGGGTAACTGGTCGAGGGTCGAGGGTAACTAGTCGAGGGTCGAAAAATTCTTCAAAATTATTGGAAAATTATTTCTGAACGTCGTCAAATCAAAATTTCGTATAGGCTTGTGTTTACATGAGCTTTCGGTGCCTGTTTTCGTCGCGACTTGTCATATTTGTGTTCGTGATCGAATCCTGTGTTGTCAATATTAAACGTTTACATATTTCCCACGGACTGTAAAACAAAACGAAAAAAAGAAATGCAAATTAAACAGCGGTCAAAGCGGAAAAACCAACAACAAATTACGAGATACACCCCTTATGCAACAAACAAAAAGCATTTCTGATTTAAAAGTGTGGTATCGTATTTCAATAAATCAATAGGGCCATTTATACGGGAGAAAATAAGACGCGTCTTATGTAAGACGCGAACTTATCGTATAAATGGTACAAAATAAGCGTTCGCGTCTTATTTAAGTCGCGTCTTACATAAGACGCGTCTTATCTTAGAACAGGGTTTTCAGCTGTTCTTATTTTGTCCGCGTCTTTATTAAGACGCGAACTTCCTCGTATAAATGGTTTCGCGTCCTAAATAAGACGTGAACTGCAAGTGCGCTTGCATAAGAACAACAGCAACATGAGCTTGTCTTATGATTAGATAGCGTAATTGGTTGCAAAAGATGGCCGACAGAGCCAAAAGTGAATTCAGCACCTTCCTTCTTTAACCTGCCATCAGTCGCACCAATCCGTATATCGCTTTCTTCCGATTCTTCTCGGATTTCTATTGATTTCTTTGTATGCTACGGCGTGGTCTTCATAAGAAAAAAATCTCTGAAAAAGTCTCTTCTTAAAATAACAAGACAGCACGCTTTTGTTTCTTGCTACAGTGCTCCATCTTGGCTGGTAAGCGAGGCTGTATCAAAAATAAGACGCGAACCATTTATACGAGATCTTCGCGTCTTATGTAGGACGCGAAGGTATAAACGGTACAATTAGCGTCCTATTTAAGTCGCATCTTAGATAAGACGCGCCTTATTTCCTCCCGTATAAATGGTCCTAATGTGGAACCTATCAAAGTGCATTGTTCGCTGTGATGTGGTATGAACAGACTTAGTTCAACTACAAACTGAGTTGTTCTTCAGTGTATCATGCAAGAACAAAATTGTTTTGTTAGACTACAGTCACGGCTTTACATTTCTTTTACCCTTTAATTTCAGTCCGAACGTTCTTATAAAAAAGGTTCTTACCGTAAAAGCTCTATTAAGCCCCCGTCTCTGTTATCCCCCCTTCTCTCTGATAAGCCCCTCGTTTGGAAGTCGGTTTTTGTAATAAGCCCCCCCCCCCTCTCTATTAAACTTCCTGCCCCCCTTTAGGAGATGAGATTTTGTAATAAGTCCCTCCTCTTCCCTCTTACGAAATCCACTTCATGCGGCCCAGTTGGTTTGTTTTTAAATAAATATGCACTGAAACACATAATTTACTGTTTGCTGATCTGTATTGAATCTAAAGTTTCACTGCAGCTATTTTAAGACGAAAATGGCGTGTTGGAGATTTGAAATAAGCCCCCCTCCGCCTATCTCGCCTTGGTAAAGCCTACTGGGTGTTGACTTTTTATTATTTTAAAATATATATTTTCCCCATCCAAACTACCCTTCGCAATTAAATGTCTTTCTTTACTCTCGCCATTAAAATGTGAACGGGGAAGTTCTAAAAAATTTGTATCCTGCCCTAAAATGATGTAAAAAAAAGGCTTGCTACAGGAAAAAGAACCCAGTAAATTTTCTTTAGCGCAAATATCTGGACGTCATAAATCAATCTGGTTTTGACAGTTTGTTGTGCAAGTGCCGACGACGCGACGGTGATTACAACATTTCGCATAAAACAACAAGTAATTGTTCCCTATGGTTAATTGCACAAGCTTCACGCAGAATCATAAAAAGCTGCTTCAATTCATTTGGGGTGATGACTCTAAATCTCTTTTTAAAGATCTTAGCCGCTATTTAACTTGTATTTCTTTTACAGTCCGTGGGAAATATGTAACCGTTATTGACAACACAGGATTCGATCACGAACACAAATATGACAAGTACGTGGCGAAAACAGGCACCGAAAACTCATGTAAACACAAGCCTATATGAAATTTTGATTTGACGACGTTGAGAAATAATTTTCCAATAATTTTGAAGAATTTTGCGACCCTCGACTAGTTACCCTCGACCATTTACCCTCGACCCTCGACTAGTTACCCTCGACCCTCGACCAGTTACCCTCGACCCTCGACCATTTACCCTCGACCCTAGATTAGTTACCCTCGACCCTCGACCCTCGACCCTCGACCCTCGACCAAAAGGCAAACTCCGTTACGACCCTGATATGTTCAACAACAGATGTAAGCCCTACATTTCGCAGGTCAGTTTCCAAGAAATGTCTTAATATATAACCCTATGCTTTCCAGGCAAGCTGTCAAACATTACTAAAATATGTTAATTTGGGGTTGTCACGGCTCTCGCAGCTCCTACATTTTTGTTCTTTTTCTCCTCTCATGTCACCCTACTGGTTATACAAGCCGTTCCAGGCCAAATATAAGCACTTGGAGACCATCGACGACTGAGATTTCGGCTGGATACCATTGGTTTCTTCGAGAAATTTCAAGATTTGGGATTTGTGTTCGCTCTTCTCAGACCTGTGGATTTTCTACTGTTCTTACAACCAACAATAGAACAGATTTTTCCAGTAATGACCTATTATTCTTTTGTTACCTACGGAACAATGTAATTACTGGTTTAGTACACTTC